>JAJKFJ010021830.1:0-10422 GCA_027382625.1 Tetmemena sp. SeJ-2015 | reverse complement strand
TTAAAGTCATTATACTATAAAATTAAGTTAACTTTCTTTCTTATCTTTCTTTCTGTGCTTCTATACTCTTCACGATACGGAATAATTATACTTTATTATAGAGAGAAGTGAAATTGTAATTAGTTTATCTATCGATTGCTAAATTATGTAAAAGAGGCCCATCTTGCATATTCTACATGTAGACAAATAAACTTTGTTTGCTTGGAAAAACAATTTTTTATAATTTCAAGTTCATGCGTAAATAATCGAAAGAATTATAATTCTTGAAGAAGTTCTAAAATATAATGATGATATTGATAAGTCAATATTGAAAAGTCAGAGGGGAAAATAGAAAAGAACTTGAATTTATCCTCCTCAAAGCTATTTATATATCCATTTAAAATCAAATTTAATTAAATAGAACAGATATTTACTACCTGATGAAATCCTGAGAAATTTCCAACACCGAAGTGATGACAAAGAAAAATTATAAATTTTTTAGAATATAGAGGAGCAAATGGTTTGAATAACGCTAAATATTCTAAGGATAAGATTAAAATTCTTCTTTATTAATGGGCAAGTTATTATTTAAATGGCCATCAAATTCTTATAATTTTAATACTTAATCAAAAAGATATTTGCTAAATTAAAATCTAATTCAGACACTAAAAATACCATAAAGAAAATTAATAAATAAATAAGATAAAAGAATCTTTTAATTTTATAAAAATTCCAGAATTATTTAAAAAATTAAATGCATTGAAAAAAAAAGCCTAGAAAATAAGTTCTTTATTCTAATAAAAGTGGATTTAAATCTTCTAAAAAATTTAATTCTTAAATTCTAAAGATTATAAAAACTCTATCATTTATCAAATCATACAAATTTGAAACGAATTGGATTAGTATGTTTACATAATAAGATGAAGAATTCACTTCATTGATTAATGAATTCATATTGTATGAGAGCTTTGACAAAAAGATCTTTTTAAATCTAAGATTTTATTATAATAATTTTATTTAAACATTTTAAGTCGTATTATTATTATTATTCTTCATTTACATAGCAAGATTTTTAATTTTTGTGAGATCTCTGCCTTGATATTGTTTTGCTTTAAATTTGAATTAAAATAATTTAACTTCCATAATTATTTTATTAAAAAATGATTTATAATGACTTTGTAATAAAAAATATTTACCCATTAGTTTTTAATATTTTTTAAAAGGCTTGATTTATAATAACTCTATTTTTCATCAAAATCTGTTATCTAAATTTAATTTGTATTTTGCTTATCATTTTTTAAAAAAAGCATGAGAATAAATTAAAAAGATTGTTTATTTTTAAACTTTAATAAATATTTTGTAAACTTTTAATAAGCCAAATATCAGATTTAGTTGATACAGAACCATTAAAGACTTTAGAGAATTCCTTTAGGGCACAGATAAACTACTCTGACATGTCTGAGTTCAACATTTCTAACTTCAAAGTAAAATATGTTTTTTATACTATTGTTTTTCCTGATTTTTAAAGCAGAGGTAACCTAATCTCATTATAGGTTGAATATTATTAGTGGAGAGTTGTGAAAATTTGATCTCTAGGGTGGGGAAGAAAGTGGAGAGTGCCTTATTTAAATAAATTTAATTTTTGAATTACAAATATAATCTAAGATGAAAGAGAAGAACTTCATGATGACAGTTTCCTAGCAGGCTGAAAGATTCGATGACAAATACAACTCCCTCAAGATAACAAAAAAATTAAAAGCTAAAGTCAGAGGGAGAAGCAACAAATCTTTTGAGCGATAGATTTAAGAACTTGATCAGCAACAAACAAAACCTTTAGCTCAGAAATTAATGCTATATAAATAAGAAAGTCAGAAAAAGTAAAGATGAAGGCTGATGACAAGAATACACAGATGGATAAAGATGTAAAATGATGTAAGGAGTCACTTGCTTCGTCAAGATGGCTGGTGACAACTACCGATAGATCGCTAAGATACTGTAAATAAGTTTGGTGTGTTCCACGATTTAAAATAAACAGCTATATATCTAATTGCGTTATTTATTAAAAGTCAAACCTCCACTTTCTTCCCCACCCTAGAGATCAACTTTTCACAACTCTCCGATACACTAATCATATTGAGCCTATATTTGATGGATTATAAAATTTTAATCAGTGATTCTCCGTACCCTTCTATTTTTCGGAGAGTCTAAGATCTACCAAACCTTTTTCTAGATGTTTTTGGATACAAATAGATAAGAAATAATAATTTAGGAGAAAGATGAAGTTTCCCAAAAGATTCCTTTTAAAAAATTTGAAAAATTTTTAAAAGAAAAATTCTTATAAAAGGGCTTTAAAAGATACCCAAAACCCTTTTAATTAGGAAAGAAAACGAATTTCAAAAACGGTTTAAAAGATATTTTAGATAAATTACAAGTAGAAGTTGAACGAAAGACTTTATTTTTTCAAAAGATTAACGCCTGATTTTGTCATTTTTGGGACCAAAGTTTGAATTCTACAGGAAAACTCTTTTTTTTTAAAAAATTTTTTACAAAAATTTTAGCAGCGTAGCTTAAAAAAAGCCCAAAAGCAAGAGTAGTAATAATTTAAGAGATATTTAACATGAAAATGAAGGAGATGATGAGGAAGAAAAAATTTGCGGAAAAGAAATTTGTTTTAAAAAAGGCAAAGTTTGAAAATAAATAAGGAATATTTAGAAAAAGTGGTTCAAAGCTGAAATATAAAGGCTCAAAAGTATAGAAGGCAGTTATTTATCTAGAGATGTTTTTATTAATTTAACCATCTGATCATTTATAAATCTCTTTTTCGTAATCTCTCTAAATCATTCATATTCATCCTATATCTTCTATATTTAATTATAATGAGATTAATAAAGTGAGTTTTATTATTGGTGCAAATTTAATAAAACAGAAAATCAAACTAGTATTCATTTAAAATGGAGGAAATCAGTTGGAGTTGAATTGTCTCCAATTTTAATAATTATTATATCATTCAGTGACTCTTAAATTCTTAAGAATTTATAGTTTATAAAAATGGAAGGAAATTGCATTCTTGAATGAAAATCTTAAATTAATGATCTCTAAAGTTTAGAATATCTTGAACTTGAAATAGAACTCTGAAATTGTTATAGATATAGTGAAGATGAGTAATATATTTATATTAATTTTATATAATCAATAAATGAACCTTCATTGGTTGAATCATCCATTTCATACAGCCATTAGGTTGAAACAAACTCTTTATTATTTTAACTAATCATAGATTTAATTAAATTCATGCTTTATTAAATCTTTGTTCTAAGAATACTACTTCTCACTGATTATCCAAATAACGACTTGAGAATGTAAGATATTGTAATATTAGAATTGAATATTAAAAATTTTCCAAAAACCAATTTAATTCAATCAATTAATTAATTAAATATATATACTTGAATTAATCAATCAATTAAATCAATCATTATATGACCCCTTGTAACTTGGACTCTTAAATCACATGCAAGTTATTACCCTACTTATATACACTTTAATTATCAACTATTAAATTACATTATTACATTACATTACAAATTACATATCCTTAAATTATCTACTCTCAAATCACTACCTCATTTTACACTTGAGATTTTCACTCAACTTTTTGTCTTCATTTTATCATTGCATTCATCGACTTCATTTTACACTCTCTCAAGTTGGGTGTCATTTCTCATGCAGATATTTATATGATCATTGGAGCACATTCTTGGTTTGAGATTTCAGAGTGTGTAAATGACACCAGTTTAAACGTCCCAACTTTATACATACATTTATAGAGCACACTTTTACACAGTCATGACTTTGGCTATCATCTTCCAACTTAGTATTGTGTATGTTTGAGTTGCTCTGTCGGACCTTGCAACGAGCTCTCATGTTGTTCAACTTTGAACACGAGGTACAGAGTTGACCTTGTCAGTGGAGCAAGTTACTTTGTCATCATTATATACAACGAGTTGAAATCGGGACAGTTCAAACTTGGTCTTTGAAATGCACTCTCAGTTCGAGCACATGTTTACAACTTGTAAAGTCTCTGCAAATTTTGGTCCAAGTTTCAAAGTGGTTGTAAGCAGACCTCACTTTCACGAGTCGAGATTGAGGTGCAAAAGTTCGAGCTGTAAAGTCATTGCCAAAAAACTGGGTTCTTGCGTAGAGCATTTTCAAATGTATGTCCAAGTTTCAAGGTCTGTGTGAACAACCCTGACTTACAAGGTCTGACTTTGGCATACTCAAGTACAAGTTGTAATGTCGGTGTCAAAAGTCAACTCCACTACGAGGGACCCTTTGCAAGTCGGTGTCCAAGTTGCAACTTCAGAGTCGACAACCAACTTGGCAAGTTCGTGGCTGAGTTGGAATGTCAGTGAGATCAGCTATCGCGAAAGTGTGATCGCATTTACAAGTCACTTTCAAAGTTGCAAAGTCATTGCAAACATACAACATGTCCATAGCACATCCCTGAAATGGTTCGTCCAGAGCGGAGCTGTCAGTGAGATATGTAATCAACACAACGTTGCAAAGTTCTGCTTGGAGCTGAGTCATCTCTTGCAAGTGTATGTAGTGATGAGGTAATCATTCGATAAGTAGAGTAGGAATGATAAGTATGTGGTATGCATACACAACAAGATTCAAGTTGATCACGACTAGAACTCAGACGTGACCGAATGTCAAAGTCTGTATCCACGACTTGATGCTGAATAACCACAACGACTGCGTCTTACTTTAGTCCAAGTCTTTGATGCTCTATGCTATAACTCTGACCAACTGCTCTCTATAATTGAAAGGTAAGCATGACTGCCCGACTTGCTATGCTTGTAACTTACTTGCTCTCAACACGAGCGCTCTTGACTTTACGCTTCAAGTATCCGAACAACTGCTCGACTGGGTTCAACCAAGGTGAGTACTGAGCGTTGGGAGGACATGTGACACTTTCAACAAACTTGCAAGTCTCGAGTACCTGCGAGTGGCGGTGTATGACTGCGTTGTCCATAAAGAGTAGGATATCTTTGTCTTTGCTCTGTGGTGAAGTCCTTACACTGTACAAGGTCCTGTATACAAAGTTCTCAAAGACAGTCGAGTCGGCTCCTCCCTCCAAGATTTGAGTGGCAATGATTGGTTTTGAGAGATCGCTGATAGCAAGGACATTGGAGTACTACTGCTGCCGCTTCCTATCCTTCTCCCTGCACAGTCTCTTGCCACTTGTCCATACTCCCCAAAGCTCTGCTCAAACTCTGCGCGAGCGAGTTCAATTCTGTTGACCTCGTTGTCAAGTTGCTCCACCTCCTGCATTCAACTCTTTGCTCTCATCCTCAGACAGTGCTGCAGCTACAAGTTCAACTTTGCAAAGTCTTACCTCAGAGTACACTCTCAGCACTCTCTCGGCTCTCTCTGTCTGACGTTGGACAGTGGATCACTGTCTTGATTGTAGTCGAGTGAAGCAGCTCGCTCTTAACTTGTAACTAGTTGAGAGTTGCTCCTCATCATCTTCCAAGGAGAGTTGATTGTGCTCATGCCTTGAGTGGACTAAGTTTAGAACCTATAGTCAACAATAAACCTTGAAAGTACTTACTTGCTGAACTATCAACCAAAACTAGTCAATCCTCCTCTCACTGCACTCAGCTCTTGTCGCTGCTGCTCTCTCTGCACTTGATGTCTACGAGGTGTCGCAAGTTACTCTGGAGCAACATCGCTGCGACGCGAGGTGTTGTAGAACAGCTCATGTTCAAGACTGTTGACACTTTTTGCTCACCATCTTCAAACT
Organism: Tetmemena sp. SeJ-2015; assembly: GCA_027382625.1. NCBI lineage: Eukaryota > Ciliophora > Spirotrichea > Sporadotrichida > Oxytrichidae > Tetmemena > Tetmemena sp. SeJ-2015. Next base: position 4,637 of record JAJKFJ010021830.1, on the reverse strand, counting down.
CATCTTCGTTATCACGATCTCCACCTTGCACATTCTGAGAAGCGAGCCCGTGCTCGAGTTGCTACTTGAGTTGGCGCTTAACAACTTTCGTATTGATTGACCACTGGCGCTTGCTTATTTAGTCCGAGCGGAAGTTGCTCTCATCAATGCTGATGATTTTTACGGATATGAGGTGAAACTGGCGCAAGCAAACCTTGAAACCCAAAGTCGCTTCTCATTCAAACTAAGGATCCTTTTACTTGAGATTTGAGCTAGAGGGAAGCCACCGAACTGCAACTTGAAGTCCTCTTTCAGCATCTTGCCCAGGGTTGCTTAGCAAGGGATTGAGTTTACAAGTGAGCGTGAGCCAGCACAGACTTGTAAGTGAGATGCTTGCTCATCCTTGATCTCTTCATCCAGTGCTAACTCTGAGTTGTCTTGTTGAGTATATCTTTACTCTAATCCAAGCTCTCAAACTTTCCAAAGTTTACTTTATGAACTCCAGTAGTTCGGTCTCCTCTGTATAGCTTTCGCAAACCAACTCTACTCGAACTTACCGGTGGGGACCTTGGTCTGACTTATCCTCTGCTCCTCCTGCTTTGATCTTAGATGCACTTGCATTTGACTATGATGGCACGGACAACATCAAGTGACGATCTTCACCTCCTTTGCAATACTTGCTCCTGAAAGTACAGACGCTTAACGAGCTACTCCTTCTCAAACCGCTTCTGAACTCTGCGTTTTAGTCTGTGGGTTAATTTATGAGTTGCTCCAACTTGGGTTCCAATGTTGGGACTGCTCTGTTTGAGGATCGCAATCAAGGAGCCTCTCTACACGGGACAATTTACCTTCCGTGTGTTGCGAGCAGGTCCTGTCGTGTGCGTGAGTGTGAGCGAGGCTGCATTTCTGCGACCTTGCCAGTTTCAGCTTACAGCTTTTCAATATTCCTTATTCGTAGGTTCAAGGTCCTCAAGTACTCGATACAATACTTCATCCGTTTTCAAAGTTGCCAAACTTTCAAGGTTCAGGTTAACTTTCTCGACGTCGACTTAGGCAAGTCAATGATCAACCCACTTCGAGCGGCCAAGCAGGGAAGTTGGATGCGCATGTGGTGGCATCTGTCGGTGTCTGAAGTACTCTTTTTAGTGGCAGAGTGAAAGTGTGAGTGAAGTCTTTGCCAATCACGACTTGGCGTCCAGAGTACGATCGTCTTGCGCTTGTCCTGAAGCAGACTCTCACGCACCGGTCCTTGAGCTTGAGTTTGGAGGAGAGCGTTGGAGATGATTGACTCACTCCTGTCGCTGAGATGAGTACGATCGAGACTACTCTCGTTGCTCTGGGCTGGACTGCGGGCCAGGAGGTTGGAGGCTGCGTTCACCGTTCGCTTGAAGCGAGTCCACATTTTTACTATAAATATAATTATAATTATAAGTAAGTTAGATTACCTTGTATCCACTGACCCCGATCTTAATCAGTGACTCGAACGCAGTCCTTGCAGAGTCCACTTGAACTCAGAGTGCTCAACTCACTCCCTACTTACAGAGTGTGAACTGCTAACTCCTCACACTCAACCTAACTCAACTCTACTCATCTCAACTCAACTTGTTTGGAGCTAGCTACAACTCCAACTCAGCTTCACTCTGAACTCTAGCCCTAACTTTCTAATCACACCTTTCATTTAGCTTAGCGGGGATCTCAGTAGCTTTTAAGTATATTAATGTGGCCACTATCGCGCGAAGCTGCTACTCCCCCCAACTTACATTATAATTAAGAGCTGACCGTGCTAGGTACCTCTCACACGTCGTGTCAGCAAGTCTCAATCAGTGTAGTAGTTGGCAGTACTCTGTTGGGGTTATTATCTACAGAGTAGAGTTATAATGAGCTGTGTTGAAATAATTTAAATTTGAATAGATTATTTTAAATATAACCAATGAGTTTGAAATAAGTGTGAGTTATAATGACCAAGTTAATATAAAGAACGATTATAAATTTGAATAGGGATAAAATGGAAATTTTACTTACTGTTATGAAGTTGTTCTATTTTAATTAAAATGGAGCAAAGACGAGAGACAATCTCAGCTGATTATTTTATCTACTTGTAGTTATTTTAAGTTGTAAATAATCTTTGGCGGTCTCGTAGTTGTTGATTAATAATGCATCTGTAAAAATGTAGAGTGAAAACTATCCAGCAAAATGAAGTTATGTCAGACTGCAACAAAATCATATCAGCTGAGATATAGAACTCTAGGCTCAATACTTTATTGCTTTTAAATAAAGTCACAGTGGTTAGAGCCTCGACTACTCAATAGATTTGTAGAATATGTAAAAATGGATCGTTCAGAGTCTCCTCTAATAAAATCTATTTCTGCTCAAGATAAAAGTCTTTCTTCATTTTCATCTCATTTATTAGAAAGCTGCTCAGTTGGTAAGATGAAAATGCGACGCTTAAATGGTTTTGAAAGCCCATAATAATCATTTGAAATTATTAGTTTCTATTTTTGCAATCAAAAGGGTGTAAAGATATTTTCTCCGAGGCAGCGCCTCCGGCAGTCTAAATTTTAAATAAATAATTATAACTCTTACAGTGGGCGTCGCGCTTAAGTAGTCCGCAGGTGTGGTCGTCCTCCCTATATATGAATATTTAAAATTTGAGAAATGTTCTATATAATGAAATTATTTTATAATGAAAATAAGTTGAAAAATCGCCCTTATCTCCCCCGGGTATGTACCACTCCGTAACCAGCTCACCCTAAGTGCCTTCAGTGGTGGGATAGGCTTAAAAGCGTCCCGGGCAGAAGGGATAAAGATGCTAAGTAACCGGGGGCAAGTGAATGTAGTCGGGGAACCACCTGCTCATAGCCAGAGGACTGGTGGGAAAGAGGCTTAAAAGCGAGTCCCGAGCTTATGGGTGCTCCCCGATGATAGTAACTTGTAAGAAGATATTAACCTTGACCCTCGATCAGGAGCGAGCCTAACTGGACCACCCTTTGCCTTTAGTGGTGGGAGTAGCTTAAAAGCGGCCCGGGTGTAAGGGATGAAGCAAGTGAAAGTTCAGGACCTAGTGAATGTAGTTGCGGAAATATCTGCCCATAGCCAGTGGTATGGTGGGAGAGTAGCTTAAAAGCGGCTCCCGGGTTTAATTAAGGATGCTCACATAAGCAATGATAGTAGCTAGTAGCGAGGTTAATCCCATCGTTGAGTAAAACTCGTTTAAACCCGGCCGGTGGACGAAATATGGGGGGGCTAACTTCACAGGACTATACGTATTCCCGTGGTGGGTATACACATATCCTGTATATTAGATGCGGAGCTCCACACCGTTTAGTAAATCTAAAAGTTATGGGGTTCTGCATCTATTATACAAGGATTTTGTGTTCTTGAGCTCTAGTCATTTAGGGTTACTTACCTTAGATAATTTATCTTCGATCTAGATAATCTCAGATGCTTGTCACTTGCTTTTATCTTAGAATTGAAAATGGAACTCAAGATGTAGACTATTCTGATGTATAAGTTCCATTTTTTGAGAGAGATTTCGCATTTCAAAATGGAAAGAATTTATCCAGTTCCAATATCTTTAACATTATTTAATGCGACTTTCTCATCAATGGAGTTATTAAAATTAATTAGTTGACCTCAGATGTCCAATGATGAGAGTGGGAGGATTTATTTTATTCCATTTTATCAAAGTCAATCAGGAATGGGATAGAAATCAAGGTGAAGAATTTCTATCCAAAGTATTATTTATCTTGAGCTTTTCTAAGATGAAGAGATAAGTTGAGGTCGCTCCCAGAGCCGCTGCAGACGACTCCGAAAGTTTTGACTTATCAAATGATCAATAAGATCTTCTCTCTCATTACCACACCTATACTTTGAGCTCAACTGATTATTAGTCTCTTACCTTGTCTCTCGTCCTCGCTCCTCCGTAAGACGTGTCGCCAAGCTCCCCCACCCTGCCCTCCCCGAGCCTTGGCACAGTATGAGTTTCATTAGCGTAGTTGTCAACCATTTTATTACGCATTCTAAATTGAGTCTGAGTTTAACAAGTAAGAAATCAGGAGGTGAGGTTACCTTTAAAGTTGATAGCAGACTCTCCCGGGCTCCGCTCAGACTTTCCCTGGGATCGTTTCCCACTGGGATTTCCCCCCCAACTTAGCTCTGACATAGTTGTTGAACTCAGTGACTAAGTCCCCACTGCTTTAAACACCGAGAGCAATAACTCAGTGAGAGGTTAAGATACTTGAGTCATTTTAAAACAAGCAGATCAACTTCGAAGTTGAGAACCAATGCTTGCTCCAACTTTCTTAGCTTTGACAACTTGTTTGGTTTTAAAACAGAATGAGACAACCATAAGTGAGAGTTGTAAGAGTTGCAAGCACTTTAGATTGAATTTAAATTTATAGTTTACTTATTTTTCCCGGGGTTCAAGTTGGGAAGAAGTTTGAAGTAGTTACCCCATTTCATTTCTTAATTACTGAGATTAATATTAGATATTGATTATTTAAATTTTGAATTAATTAAATTTTCGAAAAGCAACAATATAATTCATCACCGCCACGGTATATAAATGTAGGGAACCTTTACCTTTTTAAGCTCTCTTATACTCACACATTTTTAAATACTGCTCATTTAAAAGGGGAAACTCACTTGGGAACTTGTTG
>JAJKFJ010021829.1:0-86945 GCA_027382625.1 Tetmemena sp. SeJ-2015 | reverse complement strand
ATGAACGCTATGATGAAAAAGCTGAAGAATGCGATATTTTACTAAGCTGGATCTTACTGAATCCACTTTAAACTTTCTTTTAGCTGTTACTCTGACTGCTGGGTCCCTCACTTGAGACTTAGTTATGGATGAGTGACCTTTATTTCGCTTAGGTTTTGCTAGAGGAAGGAGGGGCTGGATATGGAATGGGAATTACTGATTGAGGAGCTAAGGAAATGGTGCTTGGGTCATTAGTTAAAGTTTACTGGGACATGACCTAAGTTGGAAGATCTGAGGTGAAGTACATCATAGGCTGGTTGTAGGGTTGATTAGCTATGGTATATTATTTTTCATCATTCTAAGGATAAAAGTTTTAGCAGTAGGATGCTCCATGATTACTTATGGGGCTTATTGGCTCGTCATAGGGTTGAAGCACAACTCCCCCATCCTGGTATGTGGTTCTTTGTTTATCCTGTCTGCTATCAGGCCGGTTTTAGTTCATAGAGAGCATGATAGTGTTGTCATCTTAGCTCTCGTTGAAGTTAGAAAAGTCGTTCATCTGCGTTATCTGCTGCACAATTGATTGATGCTGTTGCGTTGGATAGAAGTAGCCCTCATTGGTTTTATAGTAACAAGGCTCTGATAACCCATCTGCCTCCTCTACCTGATTCTGCTGCAGACTTTCTTAGTAAGTCTACGCTTCTCTTCCATGAGTTTGATAGTAGTGTGGTTTGTGGGAGGAGAAGTTCTAGCAGTCAGATGAAACATCAAAGTCTCCTGAGACATCATGTATCATCTAATGATTTTACTCTTCTTGGTGAGTTTAGTCTTTTAAAAATATACATCTTCATAGCAAGACTCTCTCCACTGCTAAAAGCTTGTTTCTTTTAGAGACTGTTCGAATCTTCTCGCTATGAAATATAGTTTCTCTATTCCATCAATTAGATTCTGCTGCCTCTTTTGGTTTACAGTTCTCTGTGTGTATGTGTTTTGGCTGCCCCAAGTTTGTGGTGTTTCAGTTTAGTAGTGTTAATGCACAATATGCACATTCTACTTTGTATGAGAGTTATGTACTCCCTTCTCAAAAGGTGAGCTAGGGCACCCGCTCCCTGAGATTATTTGCTCCATGTTGTTCTAAGTTTTTCCAAACTGATTATTGTTGTAGCCGAGGCTGAGTGGATTCTTAGTAGACTCATTCAGGCTGCTGAACATCATCTGCTGTCTCTTCATGCTGCTATTGAATTGAGCCTCTTGATTCTATCCCAAGTTTTTCATCTAGAATGTGAACAGCTGCTACTAGTCATGAGCAATCTAGCGAGTTGGTAGCGCTCTTGCCTAGAACTGATTCTCAAGTTGCTTTTTCTGGGAGGAGTTCCAGTTCGACTGCTCATATGATGGTTGTTGCTCTTGCTTTTAAGAGAAGTCTGCTGAGTCGTACTTGGGATTAGTGATGGAGGGCGGTTTGGTGGAGGGTAGTTATACTGGCTACTCTGCTCTGAGGTTGATAGGAGACTTTCTAGTTTGAGCCAGCAGTTCTGAAGATAGTCTAGTTCGGGAGGAAGTTAATGTTCTCAAATTGTTCAGTTTGCTCAAACTAGTCTGGCTGAATGGAGGCTTGAGGAGTTAAAGTTAATTGGAAAATTGGAAGAGACTCATCAAGCCTTGCAGTTAAGAGAGTAAGTTCTTTCTTTGAACTAGGGAGTCAAGTTTAGAGAAGCACATAATGTAACGCATAGACTTCACTTGCTGGTGAGCGAAGGTCATGTCTTTTTGTACCTCTTCGAGGATGAAGGATTTCATAAAGGGGCCCTTCCACTCGTTAAAGAACTTTCTCTTCTTTATCAAGATCCTTCTTCTCAAAATGTTAATGAAGATCTTAACTTGCAGTTTGAATATCTTTCGCTTCTCTTTGCGAGTCTGTCTATCGAGCACATACTGCACCCATGATTGGAAGAATCTCTGAACATATCTCTATTGATTGATCCTTCTTATTCTCTCATACTGTAACTTCTTTATTGAAATCTTTTCAATAACTTGCTTCCACTTCCCAACAGCTCTTTTCACCTGCAAGAGAGATCGTCTCTTATGAATGCTACTCATTAAGGGTAAAGCTTGGTGTGATAGTCTTTGCTTTATCTCTTGATCTAGCTGTACTATTTTTGACTGCTCAATTGTGACCTGTGCATTCATATCCTAAGCGATAATAGTAAGTATCTATAATAATAGATATCCTTGTACTAGTTCTGTAGTTGCTCAACCTTCTCACTGAGTACAAAAGTTGCATTTCTGGAGTGCTTGGTTTTTAGTTTTCTCATTTGCATTTTCAGAAAGCAGAGCTCTGATCTTGTCTTTGCTCTTCCTGTATTTGCGTTCGAAGAAGTGGCTTTCTCTTTTGCCACTGGCTGTGCTTGCGCCTCTCTGTCTCTCTGCTAAGTGCGAGTTGTTAATCGACTTATCCTTATGAGTCGTACTGCTTATATCATGATTGTGGTGGTGGTGATGGTTTGAAAATGGGTTCAATTGATCTTGAATGATGTAAGCTGCGCTGGCTTGGTTGGTTTGAGGATAGCTTAGAGCTACGTTGTTTTGAACTGGCGAGTGGATGCTCTTTAAGTTAGAGTGGTGAGGTGCTTGAATAAGGATTCTCAGGGTGGTAAGGGCTTCTGCCGAGTCTTATGTCTAATTGAGGACTCTTGTTCAAAGTGTGATTATATTTAGCATCAACTGGATTGTTTAAAGACTAAGAGGTGTAAGGAGGATGATTGGTGATATTCAAAAAGGAGTGAGTCGTTGAGGAACCTCTTTCAAATGTTTAGTTCCTTGAGAAATTGCTGACCGACTCATCCAGATTTTAAGGAGCCACTGACTTATATGCATGGCCATCAATCAATCCCTTTCCTAAGGTTAAAAAATTATCTTTTTTTTTCTATTAATTTTTTCTTGCATAATTTAGTTTGAATGTGCTCTCTTGTTTTGAGTTTTCGATTAGGAATTAATGTCAAGTTCTTTTAAACTAATTATAACCTAAATTTCTTTTTCTAATACAAAATATACTTTAGCATTTATGTAAAGGTTTAAGATAGATGTGTCTGAGAGCAAGGGCTCCTGTTAAAGATAACTTTGATTTCTTACCAAAGCAGAAGACTACTTATTATCTTATAAAGTATTAGAACTCAGATGTTCTTTGAGAGAACTATTTCCTTATCTCTAATAAAAGCGGTATCTCTCTTCGTCTCTTCGAGAGAGAACTTAATCTCCTGAGACGCTATTTGACTTAGTTGAGGTAGGATCATTTCTATTTTTAACTAAATGGGTTCCGATTTTAATATCTTGCCCTCCTTCTAATGGATATTAGGCCTGATTTTAAAATTAAGAGCAAGTTTACATCTCCTATTGCATCATGAACAAATGTTTCTACTGCTCACTCAGTTCAGAACATTAATGTTTATTCTTAAATGAAAAAGTATCCTTGTCAACATTTTTCACTCTCATTTAAAAGGATTTCCTTTGACTTTTCTAAGCCAAAGAGTCAATAGTAGTCTCTGACTTAGCAGATGTACACTTTTAATTATTTCTAGACTTCTATGGGCAATTATTTCTGGGATAAGTATTCTCCTTGTCAGTTTAATTCTCTCCTTTTTGGACCGAAGCTTTAGCATTTTAAGTTACTGCAGTTCCTTCCAGCCTGTTCTGAGATAGAACTGCCTTATTACTTTCTAAATAGTGAGTTCAATGTATTTAGCAGCATTCATTCTATTATCGATAGTAGGAGCTAGAAGTCCCACTCTCTACGCGAGTATGTCGAAAGTTGATTCTTGATGTAAAGGATGATTACTACCCTCAAAGCTTTTTCTCTCTAATTACAACTAAGTTTGAGTATTCTATTCGCTTTCAGAATTTGTTATCCTCTAACTGTGATAATTTTGAGAATAAGTAGGAGACAGATTGTTGTTTTTTCATAGTCTCATTTTATTGATTCACATGAGCATGCCTTGGAATCTACTTTTGGCTTGATACTGCTGCTGCTATTGCTCAGACTTACTTGCTTTTTGAATTAGGATGAGAGCTGTAGTTGAAAAAGGTCGAAGTCTCACACAAGGGACTTCGGACTGCTACTGTGTGGACTGATTTATAGTCAAGAGATTAGGCCTTGATTAGGGGGCCCTTGGATCTTGACTCAAGTGAATCTGGATAGTAAGTTGTCTGCAGACAGTTCCCAATGAGATCGATCATTTGTGTGTCTTGTATCTAACTGTATCCTTTCCTACTCCCTTAACTGCACTTTGGGGCTTCTCTCTAAAATTTGCTCATGCTTTTTTCCTTCTCTGAGCTTTCTCCATCAAGTTGAAAAGAATCAAGCTAAAGATGTCTATACATTAAACTATATGAGAAATAGGGAAACTTAGATAACAGTTAACGATATAAAGAATCTGCACAGAGAAATAGCATCACTCATTTATTCTTGTGTCTATTTAAAAGATGTCTTTGAAGTTCCTCTTGATAACTTTCCTGAAGCTCCTCTTAGAGATGAATTTCTTGTTCTTCTTCAGCAAATAGGCAAAGCACTCATTGATTATTTGGTCTATGAAATCTATGGAGAGTAATTTCTAGTCCTTATTAAAGAACTGGTAGAAGCAGGAATTGAATTCCTCAATAGAGATTTGTCTTTGAGCTGAAGAGTCTCCAAATTTCACCTTCCAAAAGACCTCAATAACGAAATTCTCATTCTCAAACTGATCCAAAGAGAGGGCTTTGATAGCTGAGTTAAGGAAAAACTTGTAGTCTATCAAGGGCTTATGATTGCGTTGTAGCAAAGAATTTGGTGAATTAGCAACAGGATTGAGCTTTGCCTAGCATACTTAAAGTAGAAACTGGCAGTACTGGTTCTCAACTTCAATTCCTGCTTTGCGCAAAATTTAAATGAAGCTCTATATAAGGTTAAAATTCTGTAAAACTTACCTCCTCATCTACTAAAGAGTCATTTTAAAGGTTGATTTTAAGTACGCTCTGCCAAATTTAAGTGTAGCTGTTGTAAACCTCCTGGAAAAATTTGATATCTGGCTTTTGGTAAGTGTTTTCATAATGCTATGCTCGTACTCTTTTGCCTTAATGAGAGTCATCTCTTTTCTACGATTTATAACTCTTCTCAGCAGGATTTGTGCTTTCGAAGGTTGCTTTTGAATTGAGGACTTCAATGAATCGATTGAATTGTGTGGAAGCTTCCTCTGGTTTGAAGATGGTGGAGCTGTTGTGGTGTTAGAGATAGTATCGCTGACTCTTGCTCAAGTGGCTCTAGTTAGGCTGTTGATAAGAAGAGTACTGTGAGCTTGTATTTTGGCTGTATCTCCTCTCTTAAGTCTCTAGGAAGCTAGTCTTCGCAGCAGGGTGAAGCTAACTTTGCAACCTTTGATTCAGCTTTGAGGATTATTGAGAAGCTCTGTTACTGATACTTTGGCTTTCGATGTTAGAAATTTCAGTATGTCTGGTCAGTTGAGAGTCCTTAGGGTGCATGAAGGGTGGCAGGGGCAATCTTGAATTCGGCTGTTGTTGTTGTCAATAACTCTCATGTTTGGAGCCCTGCGTTTTGGTGAAGTCGAGATAGTTATTGTAGGTAGTTAGGGGTTGTTGGGCTGCGGTCGATGGCTGTAAGAAGGAGTGGCTCTGATTTAAATAGGAGGCGTTTGCACTGGAGGGTGGGGCTCTTTTCAGGAGTGGTGGTGCGGACATTTTGAAAGTTGTTGTTTTCTTAATCTGATTTAAATTAGTAATAGAGTTTAATTCTGCCCAACTCAATTCAAAATTAAACAGACATCTATCCAGTCATTAATAAAATAGTCAATAATTATCTTGGATTAGGCTTTGTCCTTAATTAAAGTGATTTATTAATTAAAAGTTAATGGGAGGGGTACATATGTCAAAAAATAAAGTTAGTTTTAAAATTTAGTTTAAGAAATAAGGCAAATTATAAATCTTTTCAAAAAAAAATGATCAAGGAAGATTGAAATATTTCTGATTCGTAAATTCAATTTATTGCATTTCTAAGGCCCTTATAAAAGCCATAAATAAAGAACGTAATAATTTGTCTCAAACTGCTTAATTTATTGATCGGAAAATAGAAAAACTCCAACAAAGCGTAGTATTATAAACTGCTCGTATCTTAGATCATTCGAAGTCATTTGTTAGAGATTATTCGAGAAGAGAAAGCAAATGAGCTTCAAGCAGAAGATGCAAATTTACTCTGAGGAAAAATATGAATAGGAGGATATTAGAGAGAGAGAGAGAGAAAATTAGAGACTTAATTGTTTGGAAATTAGGGGTGAATTTACATTTATACGCTACTCAGTGACTAGGTTGATCATTCTAAGTTCTATCAGTCGCTACCCACATATAGCTTGAGTGCTTGTTCTTGACTGTGGTGGTTGTCTCTTTTTACTTTAGATTGTGATGAGTTGTTTATTGATTATTCATATATTATAGATTAGTGGTCATTAGGTGCGGTAGGACACCCTTTGCTTTGAGGGCTTTCACATAGGGCTAGGAGCCATGCCGCCAGGTCCCATTTGCTTCATCATGTCCATCATAGACTTCTCAGTTGGCATCTGATTGTCGAGGGAGTCGGCCACCTTCTTTCCGAAGAAGTACATGGCGTAGATAGTAGCTGAGAAGACGACTACGTCGACCACTTGCTTGGGGCTGGTCTTCTTGATTTACTTCTTGAGTGCCTCGAAGCCTGGGAGGGCGGAGAGGGAGAAGCGGGCGGAGGAGCTGCTGCCTTTGCCGGAAGAGAGAGATTGTAAGAGTTTCTTGTTAGAATCCATTTGTGCTTTAGTGGTTTGTGACTCAAATATTATCCCACATATAAAGAGTAATTAGATTAAATCAATGCAAATGTCTTTTGACACTCTTGCAATACTATAATTATTTGTAATAAAATAATCAGTGGTAGATAATATTTATTATCGCTCAGTCCATCCTCCCTCCACAGAGACATTAAATCAACACTCTCTCTTACCTTTATTCTGAGGCATAGTGAAAAATATCATGATAGGCACATTAAAGTAGTATAGCAGGTATTTAATAATCCTTAGTAGTAATAGAGAGAGTTAAATAAATTGTAAATTGCGAAAACATGGAGAGCACTAAACAGCAAGAGTAGATCAAGCAGAACGAGGGAGTCGAGGACGACGCTGACTTCTACGACATGATGCAGGAAAGGTACAAGGATATGCCTCCACGCTCTGAGAAGGAGGTGGAGGACGACATCAACTACTTCGTCAACCACCCCCTCAACGCCAAGAACTTCACTCCTGACATGCTTGACCTGCCAGAGTATCAAGCCTTGCAGCAGCTGGCCTATGAGGGAACCCCAGAGGATGTGGCCAAGAACTTCAAGGTAAGAACTAATCAAAATCATAACCTGTTCTTAGAACCACGCCTACGAGCACTTGAACAAAGTACTCATGAAGGACAGTGGCAACGACCAGAACTCCATCGATCAGGCCATCTACTGCTTCGACCAGGCGCTCGAGTAGAAAGGCTACGACAACAAGGAGCTTCTCTACTCACTCTATGTAGGCAGAGCAAAGGCTAATATCCTCATGGGTCAGTTTGGCAAGGCAAGAGAAGACTGCCTGGAAGCCAAGAAGTTCAGAGAGACTGAGCAGGTATACGCCATCCTATGCAGAAGCAGGCTGTTTGTAGAGAAATACAAGGAAGCCATCGAATACGCCAAGGAGGGCATTAAGAAGTTCGGCGAGGGCAGTAAGACTCTCAAGGAGCTACTGAAGAGAGCAGAGGATGAGTTCAAGAAGGAGAAGGGTCGTATCGAGGAGGTGAGCACCATGAAGGGACTGTAGCAGGACAAGAAGTATAAGGTGTATAAGAATATAAGAGAAAAGAAGGTGAAGTTAGGTAAGCAGGTCCACCACTTGCCTGAGATAGTGGATGTGAACATCTTTGAGGACGAGGAGGGTTTCCTTCACTTCCCAGTGCTCATCCTCTACGACGAATTCATGGCTACTGACTTCATCCAAGACTGGAGGGAGGATCAAACTCTGAAGTCTCAGTTCAAGGAAGTCTTCGCAGAGCAAGCTCCATGGGATTAGGAGGGCAAGTACAGACTAGACACCATCGAGGTTTACTTTGAGGCTGATGCTTCGACACCTCTCGACCCTAAGGATAAGGCAAAGGGCAAATCTAATAAGAAGTATGTGCGTTGTATGCTTGATTAGACTCTGCTTCAAGTATTGTAACATGAGCACCATATCGTACCCAACTACCCAGTCATCAAAGTAATCTGCAAGAAAACAGCCTTTAGAGAAAGCTTCCTTAACGAGATATGAAGAATAAGAAGTATTTTGATTATACTTGGAATATTTGGAATAAATCTGTCTATCTGAATTGAGATTTTAGATTAATTAAACGTCGCATCAAGTTGATGATTTAAGGATGATGTTTCATCTGACTGCTAGAACTTCTCCTCCCACAAACCACACTACTATCAAACTCATGGAAGAGAAGCGTAGACTTACTAAGAAAGTCTGCAGCAGAATCAGGTAGAGGAGGCAGATGGGTTATCAGAGCCTTGTTACTATAAAACCAATGAGGGCTACTTCTATCCAACGCAACAGCATCAATCAATTGTGCAGCAGATAACGCAGATGAACGACTTTTCTAACTTCAACGAGAGCTAAGATGACAACACTATCATGCTCTCTATGAACTAAAACCGGCCTGATAGCAGACAGGATAAACAAAGAACCACATACCAGGATGGGGGAGTTGTGCTTCAACCCTATGACGAGCCAATTAGTCCCATAAGTAATCAAAGGGGTTACTGATTATTTGAGAGAGAATTTTATCAAATTCATAGGTTTATCTATCTTGAGATGATACAATAAGCCCCTCTTATTAAATCATGGAGCATCCTACTGCTAAAACTTTTATCCTTAGAATGATGAAAAATAATATACCATAGCTAATCAACCCTACAACCAGCCTATGATACATTTTACTTTGGAAATAAATATTTTCTGTATTTATGCCTCTTTTTACTAAATTAAGTCATAAATTTTATGTATTTTAAATGATGTACTTCACCTCAGATCTTCCAACTTAGGTCATGTCCCAGTAAACTTTAACTAATGACCCTAGCACCATTTCCTTAGCTCCTCTATCAGTAATACCCATTCCATATCCAGCCCCTCCTTCCTCCAGCAAAACCTAAGCGAAATAAAGGTCACTCATCCATAACTAAGTCTCAAGTGAGGGACCCAGCAGTCAGAGTAACAGCTAAAAGAAAGTTTAAAGTGGATTCAGTAAGATCCAGCTTAGTTAAAATATCGCATCATCAGGCTAGAGATCTCAATCCATTTATGGCGGCAATTCTTACAGATAGACTGCACAAGAGCAACCACCCTTAACTCACTACAGAGATTCAAGTGTGAAATAGATCAATCGAAGCTTTAACGGAGACTCCAGTGTGATATTATCAACCACAAATAAAGGAACAGCAGGTAATAATAATTATAAGCTTAAGTCAAATTTAGGGGTGATTAACTCTTAATTTAAATAACACATGATGCTTCCCAAGGGTGTCACTCAAACCAGCTCAAGACAACCAGTTGTCACGTCGCAGCAGCCAGAGCAAAACCAGTCAGCAGTGTCGAGCAACAACTACGAATTATGTGAAGCTATTGCCTATCTCAGGGCAAAGATCAATCTTTGAATTTACCTCTTGCCATATTCATAAACGCATTAAGTGGATTTTTCTAATCTCCGTCTCCACCCATGTTATAATTAACTGGGGTGTACTCTGTCGCATCTGTGTCCATTTATCCTGGCTTCACTCCGCCAGTCTTAGTTCTTGCCATGCCCTATCTTTTTCTGCCACCACCTTCTTGCTACTGTATTCCTTCTCTTCTTTCTCTATCTATCATTTCCATCTCATCTCTAATGAATTCCACTCCCTCTCTATCATACTTCCTCTTCAGCTCTTGGAACTTCTTCTTCTGTATCTCATTTTCATTCTTGATGTTGTCTCTCAGCTTGATGTTGAATTGCTTTGACTCTTCAAGTTCGAATTCAGACTCTGCGAGAGTGATAGATGGGAGTCCGAGGATTCTATTACGCTTACAGTGAATGAACTTCCTGCTCTTTAATACTGCCTTCACTATGTCTCTGTAAACTTAAAAGAGATATTAGATCAAATAAATTGTACAGTATAGAATAACTTCAAAGCTTAGTTTAGTCTAAAGTTTGGTTGCTGACTTGAGCAGCTGCGGGCATTATCATCATTTTCATTGCTTCCCAGAGATACAGGTGCAGATTTTAGAAGCCCACGGTTGTAAAGCCGCAAATTTCCTTGCCAAAGACGTAGAACACAACGTATTTCCCTTTCTCAACATCGCCTTGCACTATAATCTCATTAAATGGCTGGTCTCTCTCTCCTACGAAGTAGATGGGAGTTTCTCCAACTTTCAAAGAAGTCATGGGAATGTATTTAAACTCCACTCTCTTGTCGAGCATATTCATTGCAGCAAAGAACCCACTTTCGATATTGTAAACCTGTATTTCACTAACCAAAAATCAGATAGGTCTTAAAGTTTGAGTAAAATTTAATGACCCTTAATTTACTTAACATCTTGGGTTCGTATCTTGGTTTTGTGGAAGAAGGAAGGGTAAGATGTGCAGGAGCCCACTGCAAAAATTGGTGAATGGATATCGTTATAGTGGAGAGAGAATTTCATGTCACTGGAAGGATTTCCCTCTTTGTCAAATCCAATCTAGAGAGGAGGCTCATTTGTTTCTGAGTCCATACCAGGAGTAAGTAGACTTTGTAAGTCCAACTTAGGTAGACCAACTCCGTTTTCAGCGATGACCACATCTGGTTTGATGAAGTACTAAATGTTTTTCTTCTCTTGAGCGTCCTCATATTTCTTAAAGTAGACAGCCTCGAGTTTATCTAAACCCTGGAATCTTTCAATCTCTGCTCTCATGATAACGCTAACTCTTTGCTTTTTCATCATCCTATTAATATTTCAACTTTCAAGTTTAACTTACTCAAGTAAACTACTTGAAAGCTTTCAATAGATTATAGAATTTAAATTTAAGAGAGCAGTTTATCTTCTTATAGACATATGGCCCTAATGCTTGTTCAACTTCACTCACTTCAGAATTCATGACTATATTAAAAAAGGCAATTTAAGGTGTTAGATTTTTGAATTTCTTTCAAGCAATAATTTCTGTCTTAGTATAGCCAATGGAATCGAGATATTCTCTAACACTTGCTGCAGTTTAGAATGCTTCAAATGTTCCTCCCATCACAACAATAGTTTAAGCTTTCAAAATCTTCCTTTAAACAATCGAATATTCTCTTATATGAATCTCGTTGTGGCACTTAGCATGGGAAATCTGTCTTCTAAGTAGTAAACGTTAGAGTATTGAGTATCATTTGGACTCTTGAGTCTTTGCTTATAGGAACCCCACGCTATCATCATTTTGTCAAACTAGATGGGCTATTAAAAAATATGGAATTCACTATAGCCAATTTATGGCTTTTTCTGGCCCAAAACTTTGACCTCCTTTCTGTTAAAATCGATAGCTCTGACTTCTCCCTTGATTACCTCAACATTTGCTCTATCCATGTTAAAAAATAATCATCCCCATCAATTATCATAAAACTAACTATGTAGTCTTTCTCCACTAAGAACACTTAATTCTTCTACAAAGGGGCAAAAGTTCTGTTGAGAACGTCTTGATTCTCAAACTGGCCATATGCGGAGCAAGGTATGGAGATTATCTTGCCTGTGAAATTTGTCCTAAGAGAATCAATCACAGAGAGAGCAGCTTCAGAATCTCCTATCACAACATACACTCTTGGGTCTATGATAGACTTCTTAACATGTTCTTTGAATGAGAAAGCTGGAACACTCTCAGGAATCACCACTTGGATTTTATCCTCTCTGTTCTGAACTAAGAAGGATGAAATATTTCTCAGAGATGGACCCTGATCTACAAACCCGTTGGTTATGTTATAAACACTTCCACAAGTGGGGCAAATGAGTTTCTCTCCCAAGAAAGCTCCAGTACCTAGGTTAGTGAAATCATAGCCACAGAATGAACCTGTTGAATAGTATTTATCGTTATGCTTAAGGATGATAAGCTTATCAGTTGGATGGAACTTCTTTTCATTGAAAGCATCACAGACTGACACCTGCACCATCTGCCCATTCTAAAGTAGGTTATAATGGCCCACCTAAATAGTTTAGAAAAATAACACTAGAACAAGTTCTGTACTCTTGATGCTTCATCTTCATAGCTTCTTTCTTCGCATAGGGGTCCTTGACATAGCTCGCTCTCTCTAACTCTTCTCTCTCCTCAGGAGTGAGAACTGACTCCTCGTCTCTCTCTAAATTGTACCTGGCATCCTACCTTTTCATCTCCTTGAATTCCTCAGGGTGGATGTTAATTTTGTTTCCCTTATCGTCAACTAATTCCGACAAATCTTCCTCCTCTCTTTCCTCCAACTCTCTCTGCACTTACTGCTCTCTTTCATTTAGGAGCTTTGGAATTTCAAACTGAGAGAGGGATGGTCTAAACTTATCTGAAAACAGCTACCCTACCTGGGAAAGTTTGGGCTAAATCAATTTGAAGTAATGAAGATGATAATAATCCGTCATTTAATTGGCTCATGTGCTTCTTTCTTGGAAAAAAGAGTGCTGAATCCAAACGAAGGAGGCTTTTAGAATTAAGGAGTTGGTTCTTCTTAAGTTTTCTAGTTATTGGTGGGTGCCTCGGCTTTAGCAATTTTAGAGTCTTCTGTATTTTGTGGCGAGCCACCTGTAGGGCAAGCTGGAACCAAGCATGAGGAGTCCAGTTCCTAGGATGACACCCAAAATGCTTCTTGTGCAAGTTTTTAGATGGCTTTACTTGCTGTTAGCTTTTAGAGTTTTGTGAAGCCGATTCCTGGTTACTCTATTAAGTGTTGACTGTAGAAAAGAGTAGCTTAGAATGGAATGGAGCCACTTGCTAAGTGCTTGCAAGCACAACTCTCCTGTTTTCTAGAAGCAATTTTTGCAAATTGTAAACCTTATTACAAGGAGTAGATGCATAAGAAAATGAATGAATTCAAATTAGATGTAGATCAATTTACTTGAGCATTTTAAAAGCTATTATTAATCTTATAACTTTTAGAATTAATTTTTGCTACTTTCCTATATTTTTACAATCACAAGAACATTAATCTATACTTTTAAAGTTTATACTGATAATATTAATTTAATTCACTGCTCACCCTTGAGACTATATATTTTATCAATCCTCATCCTAGCTTAATCTGATCTCTTCGTAATTATGCGCATTTTAATTATCATTAGCTTGACTCTAATCATAGAAGAATTACTGACTAACTGAGAAACTCTCCCTCACATTAAATTAATCCACTTCATTCTAATCATCATCATAGGAATTATCATAATTAGCTCCAATTTATAATTAAACTAGGGGTATTGATTGTTTTTAAGAAAATTATTGTCGAATTGCGATTGCTGAGAGCGGGAGAAAGACTGGTTATTAAATCTGAAGAGTTAATTGGCATCTTCCCCCTGTGCTATTACTTCTGCTCTAGAGTCGTTCTTATTCCAAAATCTGCGATCCGCCTCCTCTATCATCTGTTCGCTGCCCTCATGCTAGTTGAGATCTAGTGAGTCCTGGTATCGCTCATCCTAACTCTCATCATACCTCTCGGATTGATTGAAGAGCTGGAGATCTTAATTCTCTTTGGCAGCAGTAGACGGATGAGAGTTGAGAGTGTGCTTTTAATTGGCTGCAGTCTAAGAGTTATTATGGAAAGTGTGATGGTTGTAAGTAGCCATGTTCTCCTAACTTTTGTGAATGAGTAGATTGTTATTTGAGAAGGTGCCCTCTCCATCCTATTCATCGTTTTTAAATTCTTCACTCTGTTGTTCTTCAAGATGAGAGCTGTTACTCTAATGCTGCTGAATATCTTGCTGTAGGTCTATTAACTGTCTGGAGACCACTGCGTCTATTTGTGTTCGCAGTAGATTCTCTAGCTTCCCTCGAGTGTCTTCATCTAAACCATTCCTACTCGCAAAGTCTTTGGCTAAAGTCCTTGGGGAATCATCAGAGAATACAATGATCCTTTCTGCCTTGTTGCTTCCAATGTTTATGTCCACATATAACAAAGGAGTCTCTGAATTCCTGGCCACCTCAGCCATCAAATTAAATATAACTTAGACTAAATGACAAAGACAGTAATTTAAAATCATTTCAGAATCGGGTTCATTTGAGGATTGAACTTAGTTCTGCGATATTTTAGGGTTGAGTTTCTTGGAGGACTTAGAGTAATTCTATTTCTAAGTCTTAATATATTATTATAAGGATTTAACTAACACTTTTAATGTTGCCCTTTGGGGAAAATCTTTCTTTAATCTAATTAGCAATCTGATTCTGAGTTAGGGGCTGGCTAACCTTGCTGTTAGATTGCTGATTGCTTCTGCCCTTATCTGCAAATTTATTCAAGAGTGCAGGTGACTTCAGCTATTTGGCGGACCTCTCTTGAGGGGATCTCTCTCGAGATGTGAAGTTGTTATTGTTCCTGCCGATGCTTGTTCCATTCTAGCCTAACAGTCTCTTTACTAATTTCTCCTTCTCGTATTCACTCAACTTTGAATTAATCTCACCAAGTATTATATGTAATATAGTCTCTCTAAATGAATAAATGATAGATTCACTTATTATATGAACTAAAATATTATTTTATATCACCATTCTAGTGCTGAGGTAAATGTTTGACTCTTTCTAATTGACTCTGGGATTTAGAGCTTGTCAGCAACACATTGCTCTTGTTGTCAATTTGGGCTTTTCGATATTCCAACTCAGAATTAGTGGTAACTAATTTTGTCCCTCTGCTCATTTGAGATGCTTATTGAGACTCAATTAGCTTCTTTTAAGACAAAGAGGAGCTCAGCAGCTTGAAATTCCCAGTCTCCAACGCCTGTATCTTCTCCTCTCTTTCTCTTCAAAAGAAACAAATTAAGTTGCTCTTCTAGCTTTAGCAAGTCTATCTATAGCAGCTTAGGTTGCCTATATATTCTTGGGGTTATTTGCTGGTTGGAACTCATCAATTAAAGGCACTCAAAATATTTCTGATCTATAATTCATTTTGTCTATTTCTGCTGACTGATTCACCTTGTAGTCTATTATTGGGAACTGTATTAGGTTTGAAGGTGCACTCTTCCTTGTACTTTTCGTATTCAATCTGCTCTGGAGATTTGTCCCTCTTGTGCTTGTTCTTCTTCTTGAGACTTTCTCGCCAGATGGACTCAAACTTACTAACAATCACCTCATCCTAGTTCACTCCACTACCACCAGGCCTCTGCTGATGATCCCTCACCTAGTTTAAGTTACTCTAAGGGGAGGATTTGTCTCTCAAGCCGGCTTGTTTGCTCTGGTCACTTTGAGGGCAGTTTTAGCCGTTATGGGGATTCTCCATAGATGGAGTAGAGGACTGGTTCTTGTTGCTGAATATCAGATAACTCGGTGTGTCTTGGTTTGCTTAATGACCCTGACCTTTTAAGGCTAAATTATATCTTAACATTAATTAGATAGAGCAATATAATGAGTTGGGCTTTGGCCATTTCCCTGGTCTTTTGAGAGAGGGAGGGAGTGAAAGTGCACTCCTTCAATTCAGTTTAGGCCTTGGGAGTTGGTTTAAATGCGTTTGCAAAGACAGGACTCCTGGCTGGCTGTGTGATCCAGTCCATGGGGGAGAGCTTCATGTTGAAAGCTTGCTCTGTCTTCTGTCTCTTCTAATCTGCCAACTCTCTAGATAAATAAAAATGTATGTAGACATGGGGTTTAGTGAGGGTTTGAACTCGAGAGTTGACTACTTGGCTTTCTCCAAACGCTTGTACTCCTTGAACAAAGCCTGGTAGTGTGTCTGTTAGTATAAAGCTGGTATCCTCAATAAAACTCTAAGATAAATAATAGAAAACGAATAATTTGAAAATTTCATTAGATATTTTTAGTTTTCAAAAGAGAGAGCAAGAACTTAGTTCACTTGTTCTATTTTAAGAATAAATGAAAAGATTTACTGGATTAATTGTATTTCATCAATAGTATTTAAAGATTACGAATAAATTGTAATTAAAAAATTAAATACAGGGAAAAAAGAGGAGAGATCTTGAGTTTATTAACTTGATTCATTATCATTTATTAATTTTTAGACATTTTTATTTCAATTTTTAATTGACACCTTTGAAAACCAGGTAAACATTTATATTGTATCAAATTTTGATTTCATAACTAATTTATATGATACTACTTTTGAATTTTAGGACACTCATGGCTCTCCAAGAATAAGTCCCCATGCTGATTGAACACTCCAAATGTTTACCCTTCAAACCTCTGCATCTCTTACTTTGACTTATCTAAGTCAGACTCAACATGACTGTTCATGATGGCCAGTAAAAAGATCCTCAAGTTATTCAGAGTCACATGTCCTTTGTTCTCTCCACCCAGGGCTTTCCACATCTCCCTCACTATATCATTCTCTGGAATTTACTTATTATAGTGCACCAGGTACTTCAAATCCAAGAAACCTAGATTAGCAATGAACTCCAGGTATATGTCGTAGTCCATGGTCTCATTTACTTTGTGATATTCATTTATCTCGATCGTTTTCCACAGCTGAATTACCTCCTTCGTGAATTTAGAGATGAAGTACTTTTAAGACTTCTCGTTTATGAAACTCGATTTCACCATGACAGAGGACTTTTGCGCCTCCTCTTACCTGGCTTGCTTCTTCTACAATCTGCTTTTGAAATCTTCATATAGCCTTATGTCTCTGCTTGCACTTCTATTTTTACCATTCTCAGGACTTCTCTCTCTATATTGTCTTGTGTTTTAGCTTTAAATGAATTGAAAATAGAACATAGAATTTTGTAAAATGCTTTGTTCTCCATTAATTTTTGGCCAAGTCTTGTCACTGTGTTGTGATTTATTCGTTCCATAGATTGCATTCAAGTAATCTGCTTGTCTCTTCTTAACTTAATAGAGCCTAGCATATACACTGCTCTCAGCTGCGAAGTTATCTCCCTGATTATTAGACACATCCATGTTATCTCCTCTTACTTTACTTCTGGCTTTCTCGCACATGAGTCTTGACTTTTGATTAATATCTGGCTTTGCCTATGCGATCTGATCCAACATAGCCTCCTATTCAGATTACTTCTGCCTTATCTTTAACTTCTTCTTGTTCTCTGCCTCTATTTAGTCATTCAAGAATTGGTGCAGGTCTCTGTGTGAGCTGAATTAAGAAGGAAGTCTGTCGGCGCTTCTGACTTTTCTCTGTGTTGGGCACGAAAGTGCATTCTTTATCCTTCACCCTCAGCTATCTCCTATTTCATCTGCATCACTTTAAAAAAAAAAAAATTAACTTTTTAGTGAAATATAAGCTCAGCGATTCAATTTCATTCAGGATAAGAAATTATTTTAAAGTAATGAATAAACTTTTTGTTTCTTCCTTTCTAGAAAGATCTCATTCCTTTGAGTGAATTGATTGCTGTGGAAACTTCCCGCACTCTGCTAATGATTCTAACTCCACACACCCAGGGATGATTGCACATTTCTCTATGACTGCTGTTTTAATTACTTTACTGCTGATGATTGTTGTTAGAGTTGTTGCTGTTAAAACTCATAGCAGTTTGATTCCTATACTATTCTTGCTATCCATTCAGCTTAAATTAGGAATTCTGGGAATTGCAAAAAATTAAAAATGCTTTTCAATATTATAATTGCCTGCTTCAAGCAAATTTTAGGGATTTTTGTTGAATTTATCAGTTTGGTTAAAAGATCCTTTTATTCGTGGCTCTGTTTTCTTTCCAGATGCGAATGCTGGCTGCCTCCAAAAATAAAATAGTCTAAGAATTTAAATCAAATAAATCTAGAAAAAATTATCTCACTGCTTAATTTTTGATGAATGAAACTTTATATGATTGAAAAAATACTATTAAATAACTTTCCCCATAAAAATTACTAAGAATTCAAAAATTTAAATTTTAAAATTTTTTACCTCTTTTGGGAGGCAAGACTTTATTTGCCGAAAGTGAAGGAGGCGACAGGCGAATGCGAACTTTACTTAATTCAATTGGAATAATCTCCCACAACAATCTTTTCACCATAAAACATGAGAGAGATATAATTCACCATTCTACAAATATTTACAATCTTTTGATAGACTTTCTTGAGATCTGAAATCACTTAGCCTTTATCTTAACCGTCCATGGATTTTTGATTGATGGAGTGACCCTGTGCAGTGTTGAAAGAGCTCGCAGGTCTAAACTGCTCTATGACCTAAGTAGGTTTGTTGAAAGAGCCCTAGTTTTTTGTAGTCTGACTCCCATCTTAATCTTGCAAAGATAAGGATCGATCTCTCTATTAACCACTTGTAGTTTTTTGTGGTAGCCCATTCCTCAAATTAGACTCTGGAGAAAAAGAAAAAGTATATCACTTAAGAGATCTTGTACTTTGATACTTGCTCTACATTTTGTTTAAGGATGGCTGAATGGAGGGTTTGTTAGATAACTACCAAGCAACTTGCTCCCTCTGCCCTGAGATTGATCTCCCACCATTTAAGGCTGCATTTTAGAATTATCTGCCTTTAGAAATTAAAAACAATAATCTATAAATGTATGTAAGCCTTGATTGATGTCTAAAAATTCCTAATCAATCATAATTAATGATGATTGAGTTGCAACTTTAGAGATTAGTTTTGCGTGGCTATGAAGCTTCTCTGATTTTTTTAATTAAATTAGTTACTTGAAGAACTGCTAGTCAAAATATAATCATCTTCATTTCAGTTTTGCTAGGGTAATGATGAAGATTTCTAGATTCTTTGCCACCAAAGTGGCCCTGATTTATTTTCTCAGCATTTTTAAGCGAGAGCTAATCCTCATTGGCTCTCTCATACAAGTTGCTTGGAGACTTGTCTCTTACTATATCAGTTTCTAAGAAACGACACTCATCCTACGTTTAGTAATTTTCAAGTTGATGGTACTTGCTTTGTCTTGGGTGAGTGCTGGCTGTGGTCTCTACCATCTGAGAGCCCACTATTTAATTTAATGAACCACCAATCTTGGTCTTTGCAGGCTGGTGAATCGCCTAATCTTAATGCGTGGAGAATTCTTCCTAGCATTCTGACTCCTCTATGTCCTCAGAGCGATTCAAATGTTTGAAAACGTTTTTTTTTTTAACTCTATATAGTTTAATATGAGATTGTCTGGATAGGAGTAAGCTTGGTGCGTGGAGTGCTTAGGTGTCCTGCTAACGGTGAGATGCTCCAATTTTATCAGCTTTGCTCTTGCTTTGCTTCATTAAAATTTATATACGCTTTATCAACCTTTTAATTTTTTCTCTCTCAAAAGTTACTTATTCCCAACACCCTATTTATAAAGACAAAATACATTTCTTTTTCTTCTTTTGATAAAGTAGTAGTTGAAATTAATTGTTATTCTAATTCAAACTCAAAATTAACTTTCAAATTTAATTTACAACAAACAGCCATTCAATAATTAACAAGAACATGGATTTATTAAAGCATATCAATTTTAATAATCGTCTTTATTTATACTTAAACATTTATGTTTTAGGGATTGATTAATAATGGGTACTTGCTAATCATGCTGCTCGAATTGCAATCACGAGCAGACAAAGGGAAGAGGACAGCTCAACTTTGAAAACTCTTAACCACTCGTTAGATGTAAATATAGCTCTATCTATTCTCCATTTACTTGTCTCTAATCATCATAATTTTAGTGGATGGATTTTTAAGAAGTGACCAGCTTAGAATCATTAATCATAGTTATTCATTTTATAATCCCCAAGGACTTAAAAGAACGAAGTGTGTGTTTGCCTTGTAGTGCTTCAGAGAAATAGCTAAAACCCGAAAGCTCTCCCACTTAAGATAACCCAAACACCACAGAATAGCATCCAGCAATTATTGGTGAGATAAATCTGCAAGATAAATATCTACCAGTAAAAGAAGAGGATCTTCAACTCGCCTACAAATTTCTTCTAAGTTAAATATCTCTCTCTATTGTTATTGATAGCTAAATTTCTGAAGCTGACTAGTGATCCCTAAATTTCTTACAATGAATTGGAGGAGCTTGAAGTTCTATTTTAGGAAAAGTTAAGAATAATAAGCGATGAGAAGGAGAGGCAAAGCAGGAGATCCAGCTGCACCATCTTTAAGAGGGAAGAAAACGAGGATCACTTATTTGAAACTGCTCTCAACACTACTCATCTCAATTAAAATGGTGATCACCTTGATTTGTTTGTGTGTACTATAATCTAAACTATGTTTATAAGCGAACGATTTAAATATGTATGCAGATATATGGAACTCCTCTATGTATCAATATTTTTAAGTGTTGATAAGGGAATTACAGTAATGCACAATTCACCCAGGCAATCAATAATTCTAGTGGGCAAGAATAAGTTCAGCACCAATGTGAGTCAAAGCTTTCAGAGCAACTTAAAGTCAGAGCAGAGCCGAAATACCTTGAGAAAGCAAATAAAAGACTCCTAAAATATGACTAGTCCGCTTTAAGACTTCAAAGAGTAGTATGAAGAGAGTTAACTGCCTGAGATTAATTTAAGAAATTCAAAGAACTTGCTGTAAAAATATGGCTAAGGATTATCGGGATGTGCTTTTAGACCAGCGTTTTAAGTTCATCCTTATTCTAAAGTTGAGAAAAGTAAGAGAAACTCACATGATTAAGAGTTGTTCAACTAAACTGTGGTTATCAATTCAAGCAAACCTTCCTCTCAGATAATTGGTGTTAAGGAAAAGGCTTCTAATGAAATTTTAGTTGACTTCTAAAAGTCTTCTCAAAATTAAAATAGCAGTGCAAAATAGAGTACGAACACTAGGAGGTCATATTTAACTTCAGGGGTAGATGTTAAGTAGCCTAATTAAGTGAATTTGGAGGATGAGGATAATGATAATCAAGTAGAAGAGGAAGAGGAGGTTTAATATCTAGCAGCTACACCTTTAGAGAACAATCATTTTCAAACAAGCAGAAATAACAGAGGCTCAACCATCAACTTCTTCAGTGACATTCAGAAGAATATCTCAGCCATACTCTCTAAGTCCTCCTCAGAGAGAGCTAACATTAAATAAGCAAGCGATAAGCCAAGAGACTCTCTCAAAATGTTTAGTTTCAATTAGATTTTAAAATGGGGAGAAAGGAGCGATCTCAAAGCTTCTATAATCAAGATAATTATCAAAGCTCGAGTCTTAAAAACTAAGCACAGAAGGGAAATGAGAAGTAAATTGATCATTTTCAACTCCAAAAATAGAGAGCAATAAGCCAGCATGCCAAAAATTCTTCAAGTTAAAAGTTTGGAAGCATATTTAGTAGAGGGGTGATCAATAAATCTAAGGATGAAAATCTAAGCGTATACTCTTCAGCTGTCTAGAATGATTATGCGTATCCAATCATAATATAAGAGATGGCCTCTCAAGAGTAAGAGTCTTAAGAAAGAGAGGTTTAGAAAATTAATATGGACTCAACGTCTGGAATATTCTTAAGAGAGAAAAAATATTTGAATTAGCTAAATCTTAAAAGCCAATCGAGCCTTACCTCTCGAAACAGTTTGCATAGCAGACTCAATTCTTCTAATGGTACTGTAGTGAAAAAGATGGACACTGATTCTGATGACTATTTCGCAAATGATGACTGCTCTGTCAAGGTGATCTCTAAGGATTCATCTTAAAGCAACTATAGATCTTAATACTACTTCAATTAATCAAATAAGCAAAACTACAGTTCTTCAACCTCTGTTTAGTACTTACGCTCCTAAAACAATCAATCTAATCTCTCAAATTATAATATCCCCATAAATGGGGAAAATGAGTTTTTTCATAGATCTAATGAATTACAAGACACATTTGCTTTTATTTGATGATAGTACAAGAATATAGGCTATGCCAAAGTATAGTTAGAATTCAACTAAAGTTTTTGAGATGGCAAATTACCCTCTAAGTACAAAGAGCTTGGTAGACCTCTATATTGAAGATAAAGAGAATTATTCTGATTTCGGAAATACTTAAGTATTATCGTAAAGCTCAAGCATTAAGAACTACATGAGCAGAGGTCACCCGTCCATTACAAGCTCTTCATTTCATCCACTGAGCACTAAAGTTAGACGAGTGAATTAAACGAGCTAAGAATCTAATTCAAGAGTTTCTAGTGATAGAAAGAGTTCTTACTTTTCTAAGAGCTCAAAAGTAAATCCATAATAGACGCTATAGTCAGTTAGTATTGCTAAATAATATATCTTAGATTCAAGGTACTTTAACTTTAATAGATTGAACATTTTGAAAATTGATTGTAGATTGATTTATGTAATAGCAAACTCATGTTACACTCTAGAATTGGCGGTGAATTTTTGGACTAAAAGAGTAGAATCAACGCTTTTCCAATAGTTGAATAAAACGAGAATAAATCAAGTGCAGATGATTCGAGCAGTTAGATTTCTATGAGCAAATTTACAGATAAGGGAAGAAAAACTCATGAAATTAAGATTAGAATGATATGATAAGTTATGTAGTAGATTTACTTAACTCATAATTAG
The DNA here is from genome assembly GCA_027382625.1 of Tetmemena sp. SeJ-2015. Classification (NCBI taxonomy): domain Eukaryota; phylum Ciliophora; class Spirotrichea; order Sporadotrichida; family Oxytrichidae; genus Tetmemena; species Tetmemena sp. SeJ-2015. The sequence continues at coordinate 64,307 of JAJKFJ010021829.1, read as the reverse complement.
TTTGGATTCTTGCTTATAATTTAATCACTTTTTATAATTGACGCTGTTCATTTTATCTCTAGAAGTCATTGTAAGGTTTAACTTTTTCTTTGTCTCTTCCCAGGCTTATTGATGAGGGCCTGGTCCAAGTTGACTTAAAGGCGTCCCAAGAGTCATTCTTCCTGGCAGCTCTACTCCTTGTCTTGTACTTTATAGTTATCTATCTACTTGCATTTCACTCTTTGCTAACTCATTAGGCAAATAAATAGCTATAATTAAATTCTAACCCCTAGAGAAACTCTTCTCTTGAAATCTTTTCTAGCTATTTATCTTACTAGCCAATAAATAACTGCTTCGCTACAGGTTGAAGAGTGTTCCTTGTCTATAAATTTGTAGAATCATCCTCATCAGGCATCATATAACCCTCGGGTGAGAATCCTTTCAAGCCACTGCTGTTACCACTCTTGCTAGCTGAACTCTAGTTCTTGAATCTTTGGAGTATTTAAGCCGACCTATCTACCTTTTCAAACTTGCCAAAAATTGATGGCTTTCCCTTTTTAGGCTTTTTCTAAGAGGAGTTTTTGTTTGAGACTGTATTCGCTAAGCCAAACTTAGAGTGACCTACTTGAATGTCATTAAGGTCTAGCTAGATGGAAGTGTCTATGTTTGAGGATAGATTAGACTCTGGTCTTGCCATATAATCACCAGCACTATCATTCTAGAAAGAAAGAGATTGGCTGTGAAAGATTCTCTTCTGATCTTGGCTTTAGCCCAATTTATTTATGCGGATGCTATTATTCTTCCCTACTCCTAAAATTTGACTGCCCAAGGAAATCTTGCTCTTCATCAAATAGTCATTCAGGAAATCCTACTCGTTCTCTTCAGTTTAAGAAACATAGGGTATAAAGATATTGCAGTTTTATCCAAGGAAGACTTACCACTAATGGAAGTCTTGCAAAATTCTCTGCTTGGGTAAATTCTCGAGGCTTAAGACTCGTCTTACTCCCCAGGCACAGTCTAATTTTCGAGAAAACTGTTCGTTAATCTATAACTCTACTTGGGGGTATACCGCATATTGAAGTTCTCAATTTCTTGATTAAGGCCCCCATCTGAAAGTTCACTATCAGAGCACTCCTCACTGTTGACTCCTTGAGACTCTGCCATACTTTTGCTTTCTTATTCTGCTGCTTAACTAGGAGTGATAAAATTTATTCACAATATTTATTTGTATATTAAATAAGGTCAATGGAAATAGTAGCAGCCTTCTTTGTACTTTGCTTTTACCTTTACTGCTTTGGCTATGAGTTAAAGCCACTACCTGATTTCTATTTTGACTGCTTTTTCTTCAGTGTCAATTTTTTGACAGCTTCATTCTTCGAGCTACTCAAGTTACTCACTATCTATTGCAGTCCTTAGCTCGTTAAGTTTTAGGCTGATAGATCTTGAAAATAATTAACTGAAAATTTATTTGAGGAGTTTCACTTTGATTGGTGTTTGATCTATCACCAGATTGTGCTTATGAGTCTCTAGTATGCTTCTGCCTTATTGTAAAGTCATTAAAGTTACTGATTTAATTAGGATCTTCTCTATTTTATATAGAGGATACATTTCTAAATTACACTCACTATTTATATTGGTTTTGTCTAGTATTTTGAAAAATATAAACAGAGTAACTAAAAATTATGTCATAAATCAAAGGGTATTTTCAATAAACGAATTAAATTTTCCCCTCATATTTTAATTTAAATTGTATTCTTATTCGTCCTAATTTCTTTTTTAAAAAGTCTCACGGGTCTAATTTTTTTCATTTTTGATTTATACCCCTCCACAGTTCATCAAGTCATTGAAGCAGTTTTAATATTCCAACTAGATTTAGCTAGTCTAGCCTTTGGAGAGACCTATAGTTCATTCGATTGAGTGTGAGTGGTTTAATTAGTCTCTGTCTCTTGATTGAAAACGCTTGTATTCATGGCAGGGAATTGTGAACTAGAGAGATAGGACTGGTTTACAGAGCTTGTGGAAATATTTGGTGGGCACTTGTTGCTGATCTTCACACCTGTCTTTGTTGCATTCCTCAGCCCTAGAGTTAAAGAAATAAAGAGAGTGAAATAGTTTACTGGCATGAAACTTCATTGAAAATCGTTGTTGATAGTTTAGGCCAATTTCTCATCCTCTTCTTCTTTGTGCCTGCTTGTACAGGACTAACACACTCCCATTTATAATAATCCTAATATATGAAATTTGATAGAGCGAAATCCAATTAAATTGATCTAATAAAATGTTTCAACTCTCAATATATAAATGATTCCTATCTATTTCATTATATTAATGGAAATTAAAGGTAGATTTATTGTTTCGCTCAACTAAGAGCATTCTAGAGGCAGCAAATAATCTCATCTCTCAAAACCAAAAGAGAAGGGGAAAGAAGCTCTGGACTTAAAATTAAGATGGAAATTAGGTTTAGTGCACTGCATATCTTGACAAAAAAGAATTAAATTCTTCATTTGAAGTTTACTTAGTTAGATTAAAAAGAGGAGATAAAATCCATAGTTCACGAGATCAAAGAAATCATAGACTAGAAATAGGAGAGACCAGATGAGATAGCCATCTTGACTAGGAAAAATGCTGATGGAAAGGAACTTGAGAAAGAGCTATTGTAATTTATTATACTTAAAATTTACTTTATAAAAGTTAACATGATTACATTGGCAATAATCATGCAAAAAATCCCTTATGAATTAGCTGCTAACAAAAAGTGCTTCTTAGATTAGAAAGAAGTGAATCTTGCTCTAAGTTTCTTAAATATCCTCTTCAAACCCTTTGACAATTACGCATGGACTTAGGTGATAGACTCGCTTTAAAATGTTTATAATATTTAGCTTGAGGGATTTGGAAAGAAGGCTTGCTCTGAGATTAAGAAGTACGCCTTAGATCTTTAATTATATATTGATCATGATGTGGGCATCCTAAACATTTTATTTGATTTGCCAGTATCTGGTGGAAAAGTATTTGAATGGAAACAAGAAAAAGTCCTCAAATCTTTTTAGAGCAGAGACACTTCAATCGAAGCTACAAAATTAAGGTACCCCTGTCCAGTACAAGAGATAGGCTGGGCATAACTCAAATCAAATTTTGAAGATGGCTCCTCTTCACTAGACTCAGCTGGTTTCATTTCTTTCCATCAAGAGATCAGCTAAAGAAGTCAATAAGCTTGAGAGACAAGAGAGAATCGCTCAAAAACAGATCGGATTTTTCACGAACAAACTAAGTTCAGCCTAGACTCCGGGTGGAAGTACTATTCAGGATATATTGAAAGCATTTATAAAGCTTGATTTAAGGAGGAAGAGCTAAAGTAAGCTAGCGCAAGTCGAGAGGTCAAAAATTCAAACCTTCTCAAAGATGAGGTTTTCTAAGATTTTGAGGATGAAGAGGAGGAAGCTGGAAACGATCTGTCGCATGACCCTGCAGTGGTTTAGATGAACAAGAATCTGTTGCTGCAAAATATTACTCTCTAAGAGTCCACAAAAGACAAGCAAGGAGCAGTTCCAGATCCCCAATCTAAGTCGCCATAAAAATTAGCTTGCATCGAAATGGACTTCAAGTTGAATGCAAAGTAATTCAAAATACTTGAAGCACTATTGATAAAATTGGAGTTATAATTTTATACTTCTCAGATATTGAAGGCAAGAGATAAGTATAAAAAGGCGACAACTGCTAACTTAGATTGGTTCTTGCGGGATTCTAAGTTCTACGATTGTCTTAAGAAACTCTCTAGCAAGAAAGATAACAATCTTCCAAAGTTATTAATTATCTATAATATCTTATAATTCTATTTAAGTTGGAGGGAAATGTTCGATGTTTATTAGACATTGCAAAAGAGTTTGATGATGTTGAAGAATTCTTTCAGCACATTACACTCTTTAGTGGAGAGGCAGAAAAATCTGATTCAAAGACGGTGAAGGTCATGTCGATCCATGCTAGCAAGGGCCTTGAGTTCAATCATGTGTACTTGCCATTCATGATACAAGGTTCGTGTCCCCTCTAATTCACAAGAGACAACGAGGAAGTGGATATTGAGGAAGAGAGAAGGATTGCGTTCGTGGGAGCCACTAGAGCTCGGAAGCTGCTCACCCTCAGCTATCACTCTCAAACAGAAGCCAATAGTTTATATTTTATAAGACTTCTTTAGGACAAAGTAAGAGCAGCACTCTCAATTTTTGAATGAAATGTGGCCTGAAAATGATCAAGATGCAATCTGAAATTTGAAGCTGAATTGATTTTATAAAATTTATCTATTTTTGCCATATTTGCGTTTCTCTGTTGAATTTTTATGACTAGTGATTTGTTGATTAAAATATTAGTTTTCTTATCAATATCAGTGCTCTTAAATCCATATCTCTAGTAGCGATTATATTATAATAAGGATATAATAATTGAGGATGCGTAACAATTTATTCATTAAGATAATCAATTGATGACTAAATCAAGAAAATAAATAACAATTTATATCAGAGCAATAAGCCAAAGTTATAGTTTTTTTAATAAAAATCTCGTCCCATAATCATGAATTATAACTTAACTATTCATAAATCGACATTTTAATCTAGATTTGAAGATAAATTCAAATTTGTCAAGTTAAAGGAATCCACTTATTTTAAAGTTTAACAATGAAGAAATCACCCTCAAGAAGGTCAAAATAGCCCCAAGTTAAGCAAGAATAGCTTATACATCCCGATCAAGAGCAAAATTAGAAGTCTATGTCAATAATTATTCTTACTTTGAATTTAAATTTGTTTCCGATCTTTCATCAGGCCATAAACGCACTTAAAGCAGAGGAACCTAAGCTGAAGAATGAGTAGCTCTCAAATTTAATAAATACACACTCAGAATTCAAGAAACTTAATATACAACAAAAAAGTGCGATTGATTATAACGAGAAACCTCTCCTCATTTTGGCGGGGTGGGTACTGGAAAAACTCAAACACTCATGAGCAAGTAAGTAAATCAATATATAGACTGAGTTTTTTAAAGTACGCCTACCTAATCATGAATCAGAGTGAGTTTAAGATAACACAGGAAAATATCCTTGCTGTTACCTTTACAAACAAAGCTTCCAATCAAATGAAACAGAGGGCTGAATTCCTAGCTTATAACTCTAATTTATCTATTTCGTGCTTAAAGAAGACTACCTGGTAATCATTATAAGAATTATAAAAGCTTCTCTATTTAAATTGTAATTGGATAGGTACTTTTCACAGTCTATGCGGTAAGATGCTGACAGAAAATGGTAATTTCAGCAAGGTTGGCTTGAAGCCTGACTATCACCTCTTATCTTAGGTGAAGCAAAGGAAGCATGTCTATTTTTAATATGCAAGTAAAGAAAGTGTTAGCCAACCAAGATGCTGTCAGGGACCTCATTTGTCAATATGAATAGAAACAGCTACTGTTAGCTTAGCCTTCATAAAGGAACCATAAACCTAAAAATGAAAAATAATTAAAGAGATTTTGTTGATTAAAAAATAATATCATATCGGAAATAATTTTTCTTAGAATGTTTTAAAAGGTTTAACTATCAACAACTTGCAGCCTTAAAGGGAAAGGTTTCGGTGCCATATTCTAAAATTGCAAAATCAATTGACAACCTAAAGAGTAAATTTAAACAATTGTCTTTTGCTTTTTATTAGCAAACTTATCAAGCCTCATCACGATATTCCTGAAGACATCGATGAGTTTGATGAGATAGTTTTCTTGAACGTCTATGAACTCTACTAGGAATCTATGCGTAAAGATAATCTCATAGATTTTGGGGACCTTCTCATGTATATGTTAATTCAATTCTTAAGCTTTCATAAATTATTATATGGTTGACATCTTCAAATTCCATCCCGAAACATTGGAAAAGTTTCGCTCCCAATTCAAGTACATTTTGGTGGACGAGGTGTAGGATCTAAACTACGTTCAGCAAGAGTGGCTGAAACTGGTAGTTGGGAAGACAACCCTCACCTGACTTGCGTGGGAGATGATGACTAGATGGTGTATGGCTTCAGAGGAGCAGCTGGAGATTTCATTTTGAATTTTGAAAAGCACTTTTCTCAAACTCACACCATAAAACTAGAACAGAATTATCGCTTAACTAAGATTGCAAAAATGGGGAACTGTAAAATTAACATTTAGTATAAATGTTAAAGATTAAGCAGTTTAAAATCTTCATTTTTAACTTAAATTGTACTTTATTTTTTAATTTAAATAATTATTAAAAATTAATTTTGAGTAAATTATCGATCAACTCAGAAAATCCTGGATGCAGCAAATAGTTTGATTAGCATGAACTTAAAAAGAAAATAAAAAATACTGAGGACCAATAACCATTAAGGAGACCCAGTTAATGTACAGAGACTTCTTAAATAAGCAAGAGAACTATAATTTATTAAGGGTTAAATATTTTTTTGAAAAAAGAGGAGATAGCAGCTATAGTAAAGAATATTAAGAAAAAGCTCTCTTCGGGAGTTTAAAAGCCCTAGGACATAGCCATTTTGACAAGAACTAATAGACAGGCATAAGATTTCGAAGAGCAACTATAAATGATTTTTTTATTTTCGATATATATTCATCTTATAATTCTATTATTATAATCATTGAGAAAATCCCTTATAATTTAAGTTTGAACAAGCAATCTTTTTTGGAACTGAAGGAAGTAAGCTTAGCACTGGACTATATCAGAGTACTTTACAAACCAGAGGATGATTAAACTTGGGTCAATTTACTCGAGAAATTTAATCAACACTTAATTCTGCTTTTTAAAAACTAAATTTGATGGCTTTGGAAAAGAGACTCTGCAAGCAATCTAAACACACAAAATTATTGATGTAAAAATGTTTTTTTTCATAGATAAAAGGATAATTTTCCCTTTTAATGAATGAGAGAAGAGTGCCTTGAAAGTAATAGAAGTATTTTAATATTAGTTAGATTTAAATTATGATGAGGCAAAGTGTTAATTAAATCAACAACCTTTCAAAAATAAAGCTTTCATAAAATTTAAGCATTTTAAGAGCGCAATTTTATTTTTAATATTTTATTTAAAAAAAAAACTTTGTTTAAGCTTAGCAAATAAATTTTCTTTTAGCAGCTGAAAAGATGCCAATTAGCAAAAATACTGAAAGAAAATTTTTAATGAAAAATGATTCGTAGTATAAAAGTATGAAGAGTTATAAAAATTTAATTTATAACTTCCAAATTATAAAAAAATTAATAAAAGAGTTGTTTTCACCATAAGCATCTCTATCTCAATTGATTTAAATTGACAACAAATCATACTAATTAAAAATAACATTGTGAATAGTATGTTCAGTCTATGTAAGTTGCAAATCTTGAAATATGAAAGCAAAAAGAAAGAAACTAAAACCTTATCGAGAAATAATAACAAGGAAAAAAATTTAAAAAGTATTTTTTTGACATTTATTAAGATTATTAAACTTATTAATCTATTATTTTAATAAAATAAATACAAAAATAATGAGATTTAAAAACAATGAAGATTACGGCCATAAGCGAAGTGCTGCTTTTAACCAATTAAATGCCTTAATTTTAATTAGAGGAGTAAACAGAGGAAAGTAAAAATGGAAAATTGCTTGATAAAGAGCAGTCAAAGAGAAATTTAAAAGCACTTATTAAAAAGTTTGAGAGAGATCAATTATCTTCAAAAACTAAGAAGCCAAAAGAGGAAAATAAAAAGGAGAGTGGCGATACCATACTCACAGACCTCAAGAAACTCACAAAACCATAGTATAAATCCCTCTCCTAATTAATTTTAACTTAATTGATGAGCTCAATCAGCAAATATAAAGACTAGGGACTCGCCTAGCTTCTATAATATCTTGAAGACACTTAGTACTTCACATAAACTTATAAGATATATAAATTAATCTCAAATCTTTCTCTCATCAAAGTTTAAATAGAGAGTCTTGCTGCGAACAAGCCCACAGTTGATAGACTCTAAAAGATGAAGTTGCAATTATAATATAGTTAAGTTTAATGCCCTGAAGCTATTACAGCTAACTAAATAGTTTGAGACGGTAGATGAGTTCCTTCATCATATTAGTCTTTTCCGAGGAGAGACGGATTCAGACGATCACACTTCAGTGAAAGTGATGACTCTCCACTCTAGCAAGGGTCTGGAATTTATGAGCGTGTATTTACCTTTCTGGCAAGAGGGTAGCGTACCCATGCTCTTCTAATCCGAACAAGGAAATTTGGAGAGAGTCGAGGAAGAGAGAAGACTTGCTTTTGTGGGCATCACTCGGGCCAGAAGATACCTCTGGATTAGCAATCACAGATTCGCTCATGATTCAATCCTTATTTTTACATCTCTCTATTGAATATTTTAAGATACAGAAGAAGTTGGCTTCGACTATTTTTTCTATTTTAGACTAGTTCAAGAAGTCTCGTTTCTTAAAAGAATGCACCGAATAAATGCAATTTAGAGAAACTAAGAAGGATTTCTCCTATAAAAACTACTATTTATGACAAAATCAAATGAAGTTAAAACCATAATAAATTTATTGATTCTAAAATAGCAACTTTTATCAATCTAAAATGGTAAAAATATTTCAAAGATTGATAGATTGAATTAATTTGGATAAAATGGCGCGTAATAAGAACAAAAATAAGAATAAAAGCAAAAATTAATTCCATCATCAGCATCAGCATCATATAGAGCATCACTAAAAACAGTAACCTTTTTTTAGAAATACAATTAATTTTCTATATTTAACCTCAGTACATTAGAAAATCTTATGCAACAGAGAGCAACTCTGATTCTAGGTAATCCTCTTCTAACGTCACAAAATAAGAGCCATTGAGATTGAGATCCCAGTCAAATTAAATGAGCAGTAAGAAAGAGCAATAATCCTATAATGAAGGCCCTTGCTGATTTTGGCGGGAGTGGGTACTGGCAAGACTCAGACTATTATGAGCAAGTACGCACATCTAATTAACACTAAGTACGTAAGCTAAAAGGAGATACTAGCAGTCACCTTTACTAACAAGGCTGCTCAAGCTATGGCTCATAGGGCAGAAACGCTAACTAAAAGAAGTTTTAAAAAAGTTTAATTATCATTTTATAAAAGAGACCTCCAGGGTCATTCAAACAGCTCCTCTTATTTAATATATTTTAAAAGTTATTAAAAATTCAGATTGGATAGGGACTTTCCATGGGCTCTCAGCAAGGATGTTGCTTACTGATAAGCACTATCATCTGGTTGGCTTGAGAGACGAGTATTAGCTTCTTGATTAAGAGCACTCTAGAAATGATTTTTATACGTAATCACATCATAAAAGTTATTTATTTATATCTGAAAGATTAAATACCTCAATCTATATTTTTTCACTCAAAATGAATTAATTTATTAAATTGGTAAAGCCATTTTAAAGAAAGCTTTTGAAGAGTATTCTCTCTGATCAGAATAAAGTAAAGAGCATCATTTTAGAGTACATGACCAACAAATACTAATACATATAAGCATACCAAGATAGAGTATAAATTCCATACTCTAAAATACAAACTGCTATTGAGGGATTCAAAACTAAGCTCATACATCATGATTTCATAATTTATTCTATACAAACAAATTTAGATAGTTAATGTATGGATTTTAATTTAATTCCTTCTTCAATTTAAATTTAAGATGGTTGTTAAAAACAATCTGTAAAAATGAAATTGAAAATTTTAATTTACAATGATCAAGACTAGGTGCCAAAAGGCTTAAGCGAATTTGAGGAGCTTGTATTCCTTAACATCTATTAACTCTATCAAGAATAGCTGCTGAAATAAAACTTAGTTGACTTCGGAGATTTGATATTCTGCATGGTTGCTATTTAACCATTTATCTTTATTTAAGTTGACATTTTCAGACGCTTTCCACCCATCCTCCAGAAGTTTCGCTCCCAGTTCAAGTACATTTTAGTGGACGAAGTGTAGGATCTAAACCACGTTCAGCAAGAGTGGCTGAAGTTAGTGGTTGGAGACAATCCTCATTGACTTGCGTGGGAGACGATGACTAGATGGTGTATGGCTTCAGAGGAGCAACAGGGAACTTTATTCTAAACTTTGAAAAACATTTTACTCAAACTCACACCATCAAGTTGGAGTAAAATTATCGAAAAACCCTTTTTAATAGATCAAAAAACTAGAATTTGCACAAATATATCAAAATAAGCCCACATTTTTATCAATTGCAGTTGCCATAAATAATTTTTATAAGAAATCCAACTCACTCTTAAGATTGAATCTTAACTCATCTTTGGAAAGGATTAATAACAGGGATGATACAATTATCTAAATTATTCTCAAAACAAAATGGGATACAGTCCATTTATATTCCAGTATGAAGACAACTTCGAAGAAAGAAGAGAATCCCAATTTAAGTTATAAGAAAGAAATTGATATCGCTTCCCATAAATAACCACACAGAAGGGGTAAAGAGATGGCTGTCCAGCTTAGAGGATGATTTACAAATATTTTGAGCTGACAAGATTGCGGTTCTTACTATTTTAGCATTTTTTTACTATTTACCACCTAAAAAAATGAGTGAGATGTTTAAAGATCCAGAAATTAAATTAGCGCTGGGGTTCTTGTAACTTCTCTATGATCCTGAGGGCTCAGTCAGAAAAAAATTTAAATAACTCTACTTAAAATATGCTATTTTTTAAATAAAAATTATGATTGAAATTACTCCTTTGCTATTATATTTGATTATAGAAGCACTGAGTCTCTGCTTAGTTCTGCTAACTGTCTAATTTCTAAAAACCATAACAGATACCAAAAGCAACTTTCTACTCAAAACAAATTTATATAGCTTAAGATGAGAGATTGCAAGGTAGATTAAGAAATTGAACAAATATTAGTTATTGTCATCATAATTAGGTAAACTATTTAGATATGGCCAATAAAGTAGTAAAACTAATTAACTAACATTTTAAAATTCTTTATAATAAACTATACTTTTATAACTATGTTTTATGTTAGATTAATTTATTGTTATTTTTAAAATATGGTCATAATGATTTTAGTGTGCCTATTCGAGCTAAAAATAGATAGTTTTCTTACTAGAACTAATTTCTAAATCAGTGACCTTGAAAAAGATTTAAACTTTAATAATTGAGTATTTTTTCTCAAATGATTTGTCAGAATATCAAGTGCCTTATTAGACACCCAGAAAAATGAGTGCTAGAATAAATTATATATTCTTCTGAGGGCTCAGATAGACTGTTTAGATAGCTCTTACAAGAGACGGTTCCAGGTGTCGGGAAAAAGACTGTGCAGGAATTAGTATACCTAGCTCATAACCTAAGTGACAAAAATGTCTACTTGCTCTGCAAAAGGATGAGAGAAGACAAGGAGTTCTACTTGAAACTTAAGCAGGGATTCATTATTCCGAGAGCTTGTGTATTTAATTTAAGCGGATTAGTTTTATGACTCTGACTCTGATTATCATGGAGAAGAAGAGGAAAAGAAAAATGGAATATCCGAATGTTCGTTTGAAGAAACGTTTAGCACTCGCTTCAGATCGCCTCTTCACCAGCCTAAACGCGGAAGGTAATTGTAAGGTGGTACAAGAGCTAAGGGCGATTCCATTTCAATTATTTCGCTCAGAGAAGAAAGCAAATTCTTAGACTAGAGAGATGCGCCCTTGAGTATAATCTTAAAAATGATATCCAAAGTATTTTTCCTCTTGTTTAATCGTAGACTTAATGGCAAAAGTGACTCTCAAATCTAAGGTCAGAGCCAAGTCTTGCTTTCCAACTAAAAATAAACTTATGATGAAAATCACCTTGAACAGCCAGCAAGAGGCTGCCCTTTTCTAATTTGCAGACGCAGTCATTAACTTCAGCAGGGTAACTTTCCAAAAAGACTATGTGATGGCTATCCTCAGAAGAGTCAACTATTTCGGAGAGGTTCAGAAACTACGCTATAAGAGACGCACCAAGCAGGTACTCTAGTCAGATCTTAGTGAAGTTCTTGAGAAGCTAGAGTATTAACAAATTATTTGCTTGTAATACAGACTCATTCTTAATTTTTATAGCTAGAGATGATTCAAGACTTTAATAAATTCCTTGACTATTCCAAAGGTATAGCAGACATCAAAGCTCTATCAGATGAGGAAAACAAAACGCCTAAAATTAGGCTATCAACGATACATTCTGCAAAGGGATTTATAGATTTTTAACTTTTGCTATGAACTTGAGTTTGACTATGTGTTCTTGCCACTTTGGAATGAAGGTGAGATTCCTTTCCGCTATTACGAAGGGAAAAGCGAGATGACCTACGATGAGCATTATGAGGAGGAGCGAAGACTAGCTTTTGTTGCTTTAACTAGAGTGAGGAAAGCAGTCTTTATTTCTCACGTTAGGGTCTTACACTCAGACAGATAATTCAAGACTTTCAAAAAGTAGCTTTATTCTTTATTAATAAGGAACTATTTATTATAGCCCTCAAGATTCTTGGAGGAATTAAGTGATTACCTTTGAAATTTAAGACTAATTCTTGATTAAGAGAGTTTAAAAAGAATCTTTCTTTTGTTGAAATAGAATCTCTATGAATGTAAATGAGGCGAAAATATACGATTTAGATAATTCAGATTATAAAAGTTAATATTCAGAGATATTGATCAATCAATTTTATCAGAGCTATCATTTAAATTGAGAATTAAATTATCTACTTAAAGCATAATGCTGCTATCTTCTTTATAATAGGCTGAGAGCTTGAGTTAATCGTCAACAATTTTTCATGATCAAAGGACAAATCTCCTCAAAAGTAATACTAAAAATGTGGTTGACTGCTCTGACTCCCAATCCCAAGCCTCAGATAGAAGTTTGCCAGTAGTGCTATTAAATGAAAATCAAATGACAGCTGTTTAAACGCATTCACGAACAGTATTGATTTTAGCAGGAGTTGGTACCGGTAAAACTGAGACTCTTATGAGCAAGTAAAGATAACTAAACTATTTTGTGTTGCCACTTTACTTATAAGCATTTTAAGTTTATGAGTATTTGCTAAGGGAAAATCTCGCAAAGCCAAGTGAGATCATAGCTGTAACTTTCACCAACAAGGCCGCCTCAGCTATGATAGAACGCATAAGTAGCAAGCTAACAGGTTTCTTCTCTCTAGACTGGATAGGTACCATGCACTCGATTTCTTTTAAGCTGCTCAAGCAGAAGTCAGACTATCTATCTGCTTTGAGATTTGACAAAACCTCGAAAATAATTAATGATGAAAACAAGTTCCACATCGTGCAAAAGATTTTAGAGAAAAATCTTACCATAAAAAAGAAAATGTCTCAATAACTTCATATTAACATAGATCATGATTAAAAATTGGCTTCTACGATAACTAATTCGGTGGGATATGTAAAGTAAAATGTTACTTCTAAAATTGGCTCTTAGGAGTATATGGAAGAAGTTAGGTTGCTAAATTAAGAGGATGCAATTGTGTTGTCTCACTTTTTGGAGATCTACTAAAACTATCTGCAACGAAAGAACTCTCTTGATTTTGAAGACTTGCTCTTAAAATTGATAGAACTTGCGCGAATGCATCCTCATAAATTCAAGAAGTTGCAGTCTAGCTTTAAGTACTATTATATTAATAAATCCTATAATGGTATTTGGTAGACGAGGTATAAGACCTCAACAAGTTGTAGGAGGTGTGGCTGAAGACTCTGGTGAGTGGAAGGGAGGATGGACTAACTTGCGTAGGAGATGATGATTAAATAATTTATGGATTCCAAGGAGCTACTGGAAATAGTAAATCCCTATATATCCTAATACTCTAATCGTAAAGCTTGAACAGAATTATAGAAGCCTATACCTAATATTGCATTTAAATCTATGATGATTATGATGATGAGCTACTGGAAAGCTAATCAGAAACTTCACTCGGATTTATCCTAATACAATTATTCTTGAATATAGTTTGAGAGTTAAATATCTACTCTAAACATTAACTGCAGTTACAATTCACCGAAGAAATAGTAGGAATTTGTTGTATGAATATATCTATCTCTCTTACTTTAAATTATATCTATTATTTCGAAAAATGGAAAGAAATGGACTAATTGCAAAAGCAGACTCGGCAACTTAGCTGACGCCTCTAAAGATAGCACTCATCATAGAGTCCAATGACTATTCAAAAGTGAAGTACTTGAATAAGAAATGGGCTTCTATTCCAGAGAGAGAACAAGAAATTTCTAAACTTGAGAGGACTCTGAGGCAGAAAGGGTTTTAGATCGACAAAATCAATGAGAGAATAGTAGCAGAGGATAAAGGATCTTTGATGAATACGACTATCAAGAACAAAATTGAAGAGTATGATAAAATTTCTAACGCATTTTAACTCCTGTCATCTAAATTATTCTAAATTAGAGAGAGATAAAAAGAAGTAATGGGATTAAAAATACATATTCTTGAAAAATTAATCCTTCTTGAGTTTAAGTAAGTTATTATTTAACTTGACAATAAGAACGTATTTATAGGGAGGGTTTAAGAGAAGACTTAGGAAATTTTTTTTAATTAGTCAAGGAATATCTCTTAGAAACTGACATAGCTTACATGCATATGCTTGAAAAGTAAAATCAAGGAATATACAAGGAATTAGAAACCCTCCATATTTTTTTAATTCACGTTTATTTCTTTCCACAGCTTCTATTTTCAGTTTTTAGGCTATCAATATTTATAATATTTTTATTTCCTTAATCTAAATTGCAAGAAAATAATATTGTATACTTTGATTTGCTTTTGAGAATTTACTTCTGCAAAAGGACAAGCTTTGAATCTATTCATTTACTACAGGGGTCAAGCATTTACAAATGCATCGAATGGGTTTGTGCAAATTCTTACTCACTAGGGTTACTATTTCCTTTTGACTTTTAACGCCTTGAAGATTGCCAAGAATCCAAATGCAAGCGTCTATCTCTATCTAGATTGCCCAAAACCGCAAATTTATTTCATTATAATTATTATAACATTTCTTTTAATTAACTAATTTTGTTTGTTTGCTTAATTGCTAGTTTGCTTGCTATAATTTTTTTAAAAAATGTGAAAACTCTTCTGTTCCTCATTAATAATTTCTTAATATTTTAGTTATTTAATTTAAAATTAATCTTTATCCTAAAACTAAAATGTAAATTGATTTATATTCTAAATTGAGGCACACATACAAGGCGCTGAAAAGTTGAGATAGCAAATTTTATGAAGAGCTATTAAGTCGAAATGGAAAACTTATAACAAGGAAGATCTCAAAATATTATTCTTCTTTTTCTCTCTTATTTTAAATAGCTTGGGCAGCTTGCTAATAAAGTTCGGAATGCCAGAAGATTAAGCCGCTATTGATCAAAATTAGGATATTTAATGAAACAGCGACTCAATGATTTCATAGCAAGCATTTAAAATCCCTCTGGTGGACAAATTTAGCAAACTTAATTCAACTAAATTCAATTCAATTGTTAAATTATAAAGGAGAAAATGAGTAAATTTACGGTTTGAGGGAGAATTTTTCAAGGAATTTCTTCAGTACAGAGTACACTTTGAATACGCAGTTTTTCAATTAGAGAAAAGAAGATCTTCCTCCCCTGCTAGCTTAAACTGCTTAAATGGAAAAGGCTTGAGCAGTTAAAGAGAAGGCAGAAGTAGGAGCAGAGAACCAGTTCTGGGAAGAGAAGCCTTCAGGAAACGCTCTACCTCTTAGTAGAGAATTTCAAGTTCCCAATCCGTTAATTCTGGCTAGAACTCAGAGAAATAAAGCATGTATGCTCCACCTGCCATTGGGTATACAAATAAATAAATAATTATTGTGAGTAGTATAGATAAGAGCTGGAGATAGGGAAGTTGAAGGTGCAGATTAAGAATTTGGAATTCAGCGAGTAATAGCTAAAAAATCAGCTACAGTAGCTCAAAGTGCAAAATTCGTAGAATGAAACTTGAGATCGAGGCTCTTTATTTTTTAAAAATTATTTTTTCCCATTAAAAATTAAGATCTTAATTTTTCATTAGCTCTCAAAGAAGAGCTGTTATAAATGAGGAGTGAAGTTGACTCACTTAATTAGGAATTATTTCTTGCAAAAGAGGAGCTAACTTATTAATTTTAACTCAAAATCGAGAGTCGTAGACGAGGAAACTTGATGAAAGTTTCTAGCAGAGACAGCATAAAACCCGTATTCAAGAGCTTGAAAATGAACTAACCGCCATCAAAGATGCCAATGATAAACCTTATAAATAATGTAAATAAAGAAAAATTAAAGAGGAATACATCTAATAGTTTAGAGAAAGGTAAAGAGCAAATAGCAAGATCAGAGATCTAGAAAAAGTTGTACTTGAAAAGGAAATGATGGTGGATTAACTGTTTACTTAAAGAAAGGAAGCTTTTATTTTTTTCGTTGTTGGAGACAGTCGAGAATATGAGGAAAAGCAGGAGTAACTCCAAGAATTAAGAACCTAAAACAAACTTGAGAGATATAAGCCCGTAATTCGGTATGATCAATTTTGCTGAATTTCTCATTATTTTGAAAGGAATTTAAATTTATGATTATCCATATTAGTTCTATGTTTTATAATACATAAGCAATATAATGATCAAGCCATTTTAAAGTGTACAAATTTAAAACCAGCAGTCTTTAATTTAACAGCAGGAGCAGCCTCCTTAAAAGGCCGGTCTCTCAAGCTCACAAGTTTTTAACAATTCCTCATTAGGTCAGTAAGCAAGCGCTCCTTTTTAAAGCGCTACTTCCAACTAAAGCAGTTTACTCTCTCAGCAATTCAATTATGGAGAGTAGAATGATTTAAGTCCTTCTTTTGGGAAAGTACTTACTTTGAATAGAAATCAAACTCAGAGCTAATAATAAGTCTAATAAAAGCAAACTAGCTATATCTCTCGTAACTCTGTTTTGTTAAATAGAGATTCAGACAATACACACAAAATAATTTTTTTGGGTAAATTATTTCCATAAATATCATATTAAAAGCAAATTAACGAGAATAAGTTTCAAATTTTTTAACTCAGAATATAGATTCAATTTCTACTTTTAAGAATAATTCCTGCAAATATTTTGCTCCATTTTATGAGAAATTGATTTATCTATCTATCTATCTATCAATCATTATTATCTATTATCTATTATCTATCTATTACATTATCTTTATTTTATTATTATCTACATTATCTATCTATCAATCATTATTGTGGCTATTTTATGTTGAATAATAACTCGAACTCAAGATCTAAATCTCCCAGAATAATCACTGTTAAAACTTCCTCTTTTCATTATAATTTAAATACTTCGCAAAAAGTGTATGAAGTAGATATAGAGGGATATAAAATATTATCTGTTCTGGCCAGATTTTACACTCCTGAATAGGAAGCTATCTTTTACAGTAAGTAGCCACTGTTTTTAGTCTTTTTACTGAACTTTGGAGGAGTATCTTCAAAACCATCGATAATTGGCATGCTGCTGGAACGTTCCTTATAATTGTGGGATTTAATAAATCAGTAAAATTACCTTTTTATGAAATTATTGTGTCAATTTTCAGCCGGTAAGGAGTGCTTACAGTACCAAGTTTTAGCCCTGATGACAAGAGCTTCATCCTCGTTGTTTGTCCAGGCTTTTCAGAAGGAAACTGAAAATTTTTTGAAAAATCAGGGATGATCGTAAAATATAAGTGCTATTAATTTTTTGTTGGGACCATACTCCGATAGCCAGCTTCATACTCAGACAAGTAATACTCTTCCTCTTAATACTGCAACTACAACTACTACTTTACTAAATAGAATTTAAGAAGTTTAAAGAGAAGCAGAGGATGAGAAAGAGGAAAAAGGGGTGCTACTGAGTTCCAGATCACTGCAAAATAAGACGAACATAGAGAAGGCGCTTAATAAGAGCAACAATCCTACCTTTTTCCCAATGAACACACCTGCCGAATAACAGCCACTGCTTCAAAACGTGAAGAAGTAATTTGAGTAGAGCAAGCAGATGAATTAATCGTCATCATCAATATCATCATTACTAAAGGAGAGAACATACGCACAAAGTGAGGCATCAGCGAGCCCCAACTGATAAATGTTCTATGACATGCTATAGCAAAACCCACCAAAGAAGAGTCAAAATCAAACAGAAGTCAATCGAGTCAAAGTTGATTCCATGATTCCAAAAGAAGCGAACCTTCAGAGGATATCAAGCTCACAAAGTGTATAATTAAATGAAGGGTAGCTTAATCGAAATTCCGACGAGAAAGCTAAAACCCTTTAGAATCAAGAAATAAAATCTAAATAAGCAATATTTTTCATAGCTATTAGCCACTTTTATCTCTAATTTAGTAGAAAAAACCACTTAAAAAATCGGGCTAACTTTAATCCAAAAAGCTCGACTACGGCCTTGGGGAATCTCGAATCATTGATGAGAAAGGTATCTAATTTTTGGCAAGTTACTTGACAGACAAATCAAATAAATCAAGATTTTATGATCCTTAATTTTATAATACTTGAGTATTTTAGTTTACTATTTTTCTGGAGATTTATAATCCTTCAAAATATGGTAAAGAAATCAAAAACTCAGATTTCCTCGAATTTTGCTCTTCCTCTAACGGGCCTTTCCTTATTTTGGTTCAAAGCACCAAAGGAAAACGATTTGCAATATACACAACTTCAAAAATTGAACCCACCTTTACCAAGAAAACATTTTGAAAATTATAAAAATATTTTTCAAGCTTTAATTGAATTTCTAGATTAGGAACTATCTCTTTTATAACTAGACTATGAACTTGTGCATATCGTCACTCCTCCTTATGTTACTCTAGATCAGAGCTGCATGATAAGACTTGGAGAAAGAATAAATATGCAAGGGTTTCAAATAGAGGATCTGGTGTTAAGGGACAGTTAAGTTCCTAATTTGCACTGTCACAGTTAGCTAAATGTGAGCTCCGGCTTATTTTAATTCCCTTCACGCGAAACTTCCTTCACTTTAATGGGTGGTCATCACACGTTTGGAATTTATAACATAGAGGTCTATGAACAGATGGAATTGTGATTCATAAAGGAGAGTGTCTAGTTTGGTTTAATAATTTGGGGGGGATTCTAATTCACTAAAATTTAACTTCTAATTTAAAGCCCTCTTTTTTAAATCAAGCTGCTCTTATTTTCGAAATTCATCATTCTTTCTAAAATTTTAAACCAATTAAACTAAAATTGTTTCCTGTTGCTTAAGAATTGTGATATTTTCTAAGATTTGAAAATTCACTAGAGAAATAATTTATATAAGAGATATATATGTTATAAGGTTACTTAGTTTGCACTTTGCTTTATTCTTTAAATTGTACAATATTCGAGAACGTGAAGCCGATCTCGATTTTTAAAGTTCATGAATATCCCCACTTTAAGTCTTAAAATTAATAATGCCATAATAAAATTTTAACTCTGCTCTTGGGGTGAGAAGTTGAGTCATCGTCATATCATTTTCATCGTTGAAGCTGTCTCCCTGATGAATTCCTAGCTAAAAATAAACAAAATATGCCATTTATTCGTATAGTAAGTAGCTATTGGTTAAGTTATTTAGTGTTGTTCAAGGCTCGTGTCCTGGGCGATAAAATCAATCCTTCAAATTGCTTATTGCTACCCTTTTTCACTGCTCAATAAATATTATGCTTTAATTTATTGAAACTAGATCTAATTGTTTGCCTAATTTTAGTAAGTTATTTAATGTCGGTTGCTACTGCTATTTAATATTCCACTCTGTCCTTCTCTCTAGATTGTAAAATATTTATTAAGATTTTCACTTCAAAGTTTGACAGCCTTTCGCATAAAATAATAATGCAGGAATACGCTAAATGAATTCGCATTTCAGAGGAGACTTCTTCCTAAGCTTTTAGATCTTTCCTTAATTTTAAGGAGCAAGTAAGTTTATAGAGGCAGTGCTAGTTTATATAAAATAAAGAGTCTTCTTTTGAGGGAGCTATTTCTTAATACCTTTTTCTCTGTAGTGAAATAAATAAAGATGATCTCTGTTCAACCGAGGACTTTGACTTTATTAAGGGGCCTTCTCTGCTTAAATAATATGGCTTGCCTGCTAGGCACGATAAGACTACGAACCATTCTAGCCAATCTATCTATTGGAAGGTTAAACTAACTCTAGAAGTTGATTATTCTTTTCTGAGGAATCTCTATTGATCGGCTAAAGTCTTGCAGAGTTTATCTCAAAAATAATTTGTATCTGCTAATAATTTAGGTTTTTCTAGCTCTATACTCGGTTTCCATTTTATTTTTGAGATTTTATATCATTAAATTAAGATTAATTTTTGTTAAATCTAAGAAAAGAAAAAATTGATTCCATAGATGAAAGTTAAATTCATCTATTTTTTAATCTTAGAACATAAATGATTTCATTATGTCTTAATAAAGGCATTATTGATATAAATAATTTGTACTTTAATTATTTCTAATGCACAATTTGAATGAAAGAAGAATATTTTCTTGCTAACTCGAGATAAGCTTGAACTTGTTTTTGAATCTTATCTCATTACTCTGGTGAGAAATTGAGTTAGCATCTATGAATTAGTTACTCTACTCAGCGACAGCCGATCGATTCTGAGACCTCAGATTGTCTTTAAACTGGGAGCTTTACTTTAATTTACTAATTCTCCCTTAAGGAGGAGGATCCTTGCTAATTACATTCTTATTATGGATTATAAAGTCTTCTAAGTTGCTCTTGCTTTGAATCCTGGTGCCTTTATTTGATCCTTCTATATTGAATTCTTGGCTCTGCCATACTTCGTTTTAAATTCCAAAGCCGAAACTTCGCTGCTGTGCTCCCAATTAGTCTATATTCTAAACAATGGATTTTAATATATAGAACAATTATGACAACTAAAAAACGAAAAAATTTGCTGTCCTTCTTCTTATTAGTGTTAGGATCCATATTTTCGAGTTAGAGAGAAAACGTAGTGGAGTTCTTTTATAAGTTTTATTATTTTCAAGCAACTAAATTTCCATTGTGCTCATGAGCATAAATGCGATGTACTGAGCTTTAAAATGCAGACTCATCGTTTAACTTGCCACTGCCTTTTCTCGCCTTACTGAAGCTGAATAAACCTTTGACTTGGCATTTTTCATTATTCAGTTGGCTCAAAGACTTTTAAGATTTGAGAATTGTAAAGATCTAAAAATTCTATCTTAAAAATGTTTATGAGGATTTGAAAAATGAATTTGAGAATAGGCTGAAGTTAAAGAGGCCTGGTTTGGGTCCAGGATAAGAGCTAAGTTTCTCTTACATTCTAATTTTCACTCACTTCCCGTCTTGTAGTGAACCGCTAGGTGTTTTGAAATTTTTAAAGTCTTGCATCAATTTCAAGTCCCTCATGAAACTCTTCAATGTTAGATGCATCATCTTGGCTTAAAATAAAAATGGATTGCACAAATATAGCATAGAAAATAATTTTGATGACTTTCATTCATGACTCTATTTATATCTTAGAAGTAATCCTCAGAGTTGGGAATCCATCCCTACTCCATAATCCCGAGCACTTTTTCTCTCTATTTCTCAAACTCTTTATGATAAAATAAATGCAATGGTGAATTTAAAGATTTTAAAACTTCAAAAATTCTTGCTCCTAGTCACTAAGACATTCTATTTCACCAATAGGTTGTTAATGAGCGGGGCTCTTTTATACGAATTCATTATCTGTGGAAAATTCATGATTGGATTCTTCCTCACTCATTTATTAAAATTAATCATACTTTCATCTCCGATGCTGGGATCCGAGCTCTTAACAAAAGCTAATTAAGTTATATATTAGTTTGTACTCAATGATGGATCATTTTCTAGAGATTGGTTAAGATTCTGGAGTTGGTACGACTGTTAATTATATCCTGAAAGATGCGCCCTCTATAAGTTTTCAATAGATGGCGACTACATGACCCTCCTTCTTTTGATCTCTTCTAGCAACGTCTTAGTTTGATTTCCTTATGCGGAAAAATAGTTGCTGCTCTCAACACCAGAAGAGTTATAAGGTTGATGATCCTCGTACTAGCACTTTACTTATTTGCTTGAGTTATCTCTCTTATTGCTTGCCTTCTCTTTATAGGGGAAGTTTTTCAAGTTATTTGCTTTATCTGGGTCGTCGGTTAAGAAAATCTGCTCATACTCTATTTGAGATGAAGGATTATTGAATGAGCCGTTTTTAATCTTATTTAATATATCGCTTTCTTTTAGCAGATCGGAAAATTTGAAAAATTCTCTATGACTTGCTTAACCGCTTCCTTAAAGTTATTTTAACTCAACTTGCTCTTAAAAATAAGTGCATATTGACTTTAAGATAATGAATCCCTTATATAAATTATTATTTTTACTCTTTGATGAAGCCTTCTTGAGTTTGACTTTCTTATTGTGAAATTCCATTTTAGTAGGGGTTATCAAGTGATATTAATTTTTGACCTTCTTCTATGTCTGGATATTTTAGATTCTTTTAGCTTTATAGTTTGATCTCGAATGGCTTCTTGAAATCTTATTTTTATGATTTTAACATCTGTAATGATGAGATGTTTTTAATCTCTCTTGAATCCAAGGATTACGATACATTCATCAATATATTATCTATTGTATAAATACAAAGGTAATTCATCAATGAACAAATTATAGATTACTTATAACATAATTAGATGGAAAAGAGAGAAGAAATTCAAGAAATCAAATCTCTTCAATGCTTAAACATAGAGATATTTTAGATCGCGAGATGTAGCGAACATCCGATGGCAAAAATTAGAATAAATAAATACTCATATTTATCTAAATTAAAAAGTAAAATTGTTACAAGATACAAAGTATTCACTTCAATTGTAGTTAAAAATATCTTCAAGATATGAAAATTAAGTATTAATTTAATTATTCATCAGGGCTTTGGTAAAATTAGGTTAAAGATTAGTGATGTGGTGTATTCGTGCGCCGCCTCTTGCCTTAATCTTTGGTGAATACTCTCTCACTAATTTACGCATATTTCTGTCAATATTGATAATGGTGACATCTTTGAAATTTTCCTCCTCGTCCATACAAAAATCAAATTACAATTTCATTTCATCCTCTAAAATTAAATCATCATTCGATACTTCAGAATAATCCTCTCTCTTTGAGGTAAGCTCAGTCACGCAATCATCATCGGGCAAGTATGGAAGAGTTTTTAAGTAAGTTATGTCTTAGTCATGGTCTTTAACAAAGAGCACTCTCTTCCTAGTAGAGTGCTGGTTCTTCGCAAATATAATTTTGGTCAGGCCTGTTCCCTCTTGCATTAAGAGGGCGTCCCTAAAATATCCTCTCAAGTTCTGCTAAACGTGACTGAGTAACTGGTGTAAATTAGAGTGCGGACAGGAATATCTATTCTACTGGCAGCTAAATCTCAGACTAGAAGTCTTTCAAGAAATCCATCGCATCCTCCATAGTCTTTAAAGAGAGCAGGTGTGGTTGGATGAAGGAGAGTAGAGAGAGGGAGAGCTGAATTATAAAGCAAGTTCCATGGATTAAAAAGTGATTGATAAAGTGGCGGAAGAAACACAGATCGAACTTCAAATGAAAACAAAGTAAGAATCCATTAGGAACTGAAATACTCCAGTTTAATTCCTCTCTTAGTGAAAAAGAGCTCTAACTCGGGCAGCAGATTTTATACGAAACAGTTTAGTTAGAATATAAGGAGTTTCAGCAGCGGCATGCCATCAGTATAAAGCTGTTACAAGCTATCTTTTTGCAATAGCTGTGAAAAAAGCAAAAATATTTTCTCCTCACCAAGATCTAATTTTATAAGACTTCCAACTTAAAAATTTAATACACTATGAAGTTAAATCCTTAGACATATCCAACCTTTGGAAAATGGTTTGCAACTGCTCTCAAAATTCTGGCCATTTAGATATAACCATCATTAGATTTTGTAAATCTCGATTCACTAGGAAAAGTTAAAACAAAAAAAAAGAGACTTATGATTAGTTCTCTCGATATCTTTCTCTATTTCAAATTCGTAATCAGAAAGATTGCCAGAAATTATTTGGTAGTACGAGGTTTTTGCTTATTCCCATACTTGAAATCCATCAATTGCTAAATTTTCCCACTGTTTCACCATTTTCCTTTCAGAGAGTGTGAAACTCGTCTCCATCCATATCTCATTTAGTTGCAGTTTTATTTACGCAAGCTTTTTACTTGAGAAGAAAAAATAGACAATCTTTTAATTCACTTTTATAAAAAGACACTATTGATGTTGCACATTTCGCATAGAGAGAAGTATTGAGTGACCATTCTCAATATTTGAGGGTCCTCAATCACTAGTGTGGCCAAGCTACTTTTACATGTACTTTTTTAAGTCATCAAGTTTTCAGTAGACTATGTAACATTAAAATTTTAAGGTAGGCCTTCGACAGCTATCATGGAAGAGATAGTTAAAATGCTGGCCCTATCTTTCTCATATTTAAAATCCTGTCTCTACCAATTTAGATCTCGGGCAAGCTATTCTTATTTCGTTTAAGAGTACTCAAACTTGAATTTTTTAATGATTGGACTTGACAAAGGCTAATTTAAGATTGCCTACTCTTCTAGACAAGGAAAAGTTGAGTGATAGGAGGCGTTTGGAACTGAGCATTTTGGATAATTTTTCGCTTTATTGTCGCAATCGCTCTCTTTGATATCAAGTGAATCGTCAAAATATTCATACTCTGCTTCTATTATTGCAAAAAATTATTCCATAAAAATTATATTTTAAATAATCTTTATATTTTTATTTCTATGCTTGAATTAAACATAATAAATAAACTTCAGTGCATTGATACATCATTCTTAATCATAGTCTTAATTATTTGGCCTAAGAAGCATAAATAAGAAATTTAATGTCATTTTTTTGTATTTTTTATGTTTAATTGCCTATCTCTAAATATTTCCTCATTATTTTCGTTTAAAGAATCTATAATTCTCCCCTCACCTTTAAATTGATGCTAGTTTTAGAATTTAATTTGTGACTTTTTAATTTTGAGGACTTTAGATCGCTTTCTGCTCTAGTAGAAGCCATTTTGGAATTGCCATCTAAATTTTTTTTCATTTAAAGCCTCTATGGGGATGTCCAAGGCTAATTTATTTTCGTTTTGTCTCCTCTTATCCTACTTTACAAAATTAGTCCAAGGTTTTAATTCTTATATAAATTATCATACAATACTTACATCCTGATAGCTAGTTGCATTATTCTACGAATCGGATACTTGAAACTCGGAAACAGGATAACTATCTCGATTTATCTCATTTTATCTTTGTTACTGTTTGTTACCTTTCTAAAAAGCATTAATTTAAAATTACAGAAGAAAAAATAATAATTTTCCTAATAAAATTGAAATCTTGAATGATCATTTTAATATGCTTAAAAGTTTAAATAGTTTTTGTTTATATTTTGTTTATTTTAGAAATTTCTAAAAGGAATCTAATTCACCTCTCTAATTCCTAAAAGGACTGTTTTCTAAAGAGTCTGGGCTAAATTTATGAAAGTGATTCTCTGTTCCTTGAGAGCCTATCAGGATTCCCTGACTGTTGCTACATTAAGTTTTTGCTATCTTGTCTAATTATTTTATCTTGCTATTATCAAATCAAAATGAATTCTAAAAATAAAGAATAAATAAGGACTTTATTTTAAATCCCCTCCAAAAATAAATATATTATAAAAAAATTGCCTATTAGAGAAATGTTTTTAGATTGTTTATTTAGTTCAATGTTTAAACGTAAAAGCTTAATAAAGGGATCAAAATTAACTTTATTCGCAATTCTGAGGCCGGTAATAAATAAATAGAGTTAAACTTAGGAGTTTCTTGCTAGAATATTTTAGCTCTAGGATGTGTATTTTTAATAATTTCTCTCTCAAATCCTTATTATTTGGTGTCTAAATGAGTACTTTGTAAATTTTATAAAACGAATAAAAGCATCAGCATGTAATTTTTGAGTAGTGTTATTATTATTAGAGTCTCTAAATAGTTTATCTTATCTCACTAACTATTCGTGCTTGACACTTAGCAAAGGTTAGCAGCACTGCTGATTTTCAGCTTTTAAAGAATCTAGCTTTCCTTATGACTCAACCTTGTTTACTTTCAACTACTGATTTAAAATGCTTTAAATAAATTTGAAGCCTGACGCTGCTTGGTTTTATTTTTGACGGCTCCATCCTTGTAAATCATCTACCTCGAGGATAGGTTACTTGATCTATTTGAAAAGCAGTATAGAAAAAATAATCTCAAAAAGTATCGAGTAAGAGATTATAAAATAAATTTGGTTTTAGAATATTTGCTAGAGTTTGAACTTGCTTTTGGAGATTAAGCACTTCCAATAGAAACTCTTCCAGTATTCACAGACTAACCATTCGCAACCTCCTACTAGAAGTAAGTTTACTTTGGTGACTAAGAATCTAGTTTATTTCCCTCTACCTCGTACTCCTCACAACTTTTATTGCTTGTTCTTTTCTTATTCTTCACCTTAAACCTTCTCTCTTCAAATTTAAGCAAGTATAATCAGAACTAGTTAATTAATTTGGTCCTTGGTTTAAACTTTCTGAAGATTTGATTATCGCTATTGGACCATTTCTAAACTCTCTAAGAATTATATTGAGAGCTTTGACTTGACGTGAGTGGCAGCTGATTTAAGGTTTCCTTGCTTTCTATGTTCCCTTGATTCCTGTCGCTCCTCTGTGATGCTTACAAGTTGTTTTCTTGCTTATCCAGAAGAGGAAAAAAGTTATAAGAATATTTAATTAATATTTAATTTCAAATAATTCTAAGTTCTTTTATTCGTGCATTTGAAAATGGTTCTTGGCCAGTCTTGCGACTATTCTTTTGAAGCTCTCTGACACATAAACCTTCTACTACTGTAGTCCAGCGGGGTCTGTTGCTCTTTTCGGTATTTCTAACTATTTATTCTGTTTTAAGGGAAGTTGTTGAAATTTTAAAACTCTGTCAGGGTATAAATAATAAATTAATAATTAATTTGTTAGGGTTGTCACTTCCATTCCTCAAAGCACCTTGATTCATTTTAATGAAGAAAGTACTATTCTCCTGCCTTCAACTCTCGTTCTTCCCCAGTAACAAAAAATCAAAGTCTATTTGTTCTATTAATTTTATAGTAACTTTTCATTCTGTATTGGGTGATTCTCCTGTTAAAGCGAATCTCTTGAAGCAATTTCGGGAACAGAAGTGCTCTACTCTTCATATTTGCTATCAAAGAAGAGGAAATATTGAAAATAATTTGAATCGGATTATTCTGATAAGATTTTGTAGAGAGGTTGCTCTCTGGCAGTGAGCCTGGTATCTTTCTGCTTATTTAAATCCTCTAACTTTATTGAGTATATCCGTTGAGTAGGGGTAATTGCCTCCTTCCTTTCTTCCACATTTTGTGTATTTTAGCTGAGTGAGGACTGTGAACGTGCTTAAAGATTGACGGTCCTTACCTGCAAATAAAATCTAAAAATATAATTTAAAGACGAAATTATCACTTATATAATCTGCATAGAAGGAATCTATGGCTTTTAATTGTATTTGAATTAAGACATTTTTGTAATTTGATAATTTTAATCCTATTTGTTGAATTTCACTATGGAGAGAATTCAGAGAGTAAATTTAGTGAGAAGATTAGGAGGAAAATATATTTTTTTGTTTTTTGTTTTTGTTGTTGTTTGTTAATCCTGAGGGAGGGAGAAGGGTAATGACTATTTATAGTTATAAAAAACAAATAAAACACTCGCAATATTAAAATCAGGATTTATAAATCATTAAACTATTATAAAATTTAAACAAAAATGGGCTCATTTAAATAAAGGACAATGAAAGAAAGATTATAATTTTTTGAAGAAAAAAGTTTTATATTTTAATTCTTATACGAGCGAAAATAATTATTTTAAAGTTATAGGAGCATTCGTATCTACAAGTCTGTTACTCAAAAAGCGTCAAGGGATCATTGATGTTCTTATTCTAATGAAAAGTAAGGATAAATAATGGAGATAACTGAACATTTTTAATCATAATTATTATTACTATGTACACTTTGAAGTTTCAAGTAGTGAAGATCTTATTTTCCACTTATTTGAAATTTCAGCAAGGGCTTAGTAATCAAAAATAATTTAGTGTAGCCAAAATGATCAATGATTTTAAGAAAATATAGCAAAAACTAGATTTTAATTTGAGCTTGAGTGAACCAGAGATAGCGAATTTGTTGCTCTATAATTATACTTTTTTTTTAAAAAAATTAATGATATACTATTTATAATGCTCTGTTAGATTCTTAATAGATTGATATATAATGCTTCTTTTTTGGAGATAGATTTGATATTTTGCAAAAAGGGTTTTTGCTTAGTTCGAAAATCGCCCTCTATAACAGTTTATATATATTAGATAAGGTCTCCGCTGCTGCTGCGTAGTGAAAATCACTGAATACATAGAGTAACTTCTTATTCTTCTTAGGACTTTGAGTATAATTTATGAATTTAGTTGTAGTTCACTTTTGCGGAAAAGTTCATACATTTAAAATTTATCGTTAAATCCCCTTGACTCACTCGCTTTCTTGAGAAGTGGATTCAGATTGGGCGAATTTAGTGGACCTGGATAACTGGTCTAATTTCAAGGGGCTTAAAGAGGTATAGCTGGCACACTAAATAGGAGAAGTTGAAATTAAATATATGACAAATATAATGAATGTCAATAATAAAGTAGCCATGACTCGTTTAGTTGAGGTGTGAGTAAGGGGAGTGTGTTTGAAAAAGCTGAATAACCTAAATTCAAAATTATTATGGTATTAATGATTAGAATAGGTTCCTTTGCTCAAGTTAATCAGTTAAAAGAGATAGATTTTCTTCTTCGGCAGATGAAATCGAGGCGAATGAATCACTTCTGTTCTCTCTGCCTCTCACCAAAATGTCATCCACCGACTGAGGAGTCAAGAATAATTTATTTATCTTAATATTTGAGTCCTTTAAGTATCTAATGTCTTAAGATGGTCACTCTGAGTGATGTAATGAATGGGTATATAGGACCAAGAATTTTCTAAAATTCTTTCAGAGGGACCAAGTAATTTCGCCTTCTAAATCTAAAAGTGAAAACTTAAATCTAAGATGGATAATGGCTCTGCTCAAATTAAGAAATGATGAAATGAGGAGAAATCTTATTTTTTTAAGAATCCTTGACGCTTGAGGTTAAAAGATTGAGATTTTAAAGGCTTGGGAAAATTAGAGGCTGTGGAAACATTTGGCTTGCACCTAAGTCTTGCTAGCAGAAGATATGAGAAGTGTCCACTATACCAGTCTAGGTTACGTGGCTGCAACTCTCCAATATCATTTTCTAGAATTGAATCTCAGTTTTAAAATTAACAAATAGTTGAGTGAGTTATTACCGAGGTTTTATAAAGAAGAGGGGGAAATTTTATAGCAGAGAATTTTATGTGGAATAATTAAATAAATAAATAAGGTTAATACTTCTAGATGAAGAAACTTTTTTAAGAGAATATGTCTACCCTTTTATTGAGCGATTAATTTGTTAAAGAATATTTTTTCCTCAAAACTTGTAGTAAATGCTCTAGTTTAATTAAAGATGATTCAAAGCTACGTTTCCAATCTACTTTAACATTTATACCTATTCTAGGTCTTCTAAATAGTTAGAATTGGAAAATATATATACAAATTAATTTGCTCTTGAATCTTTTAAATTGTTGAATGAATCTGTAGTTAGTTTTAATAGTCAGCAAATAAAATAGTCTTTTTTATTTTAGCAAATTAACAGTTTTAAGTTGTAGATAATTGATAATAAAACATAAGGATTGTATGCAAAAATCTATAACCTCATGTTTTATTTTATTTCTAGAAATTCTCTGAGGTGATTAAAATTGCATTTTTATTATATTTTAAAGAATAAATGAATGATATTAGGGAAAATAGATCTATCTTGAGAATCATGGAGGCCTTTGTCTTAGGAAGTTTAACTCTCTGCAGTTAGAGAGTCCATCACCACTTATTTACCCTCGTCTTGTCTTGAATTTTAGGTAGCTGCGTTCTGCTGGCTTGCGGATTTAGGAAGGGTGAATATTGAATCAGGCAGTGCAAATGAGGTGGATCCCGATTAATTTATTAAATCTTAATAACTTCTCAAGGGCTTAATGTCTGATTATTTTGACCTAGTAGAAGCTAATTCTGGAGAAGAGATTTTTACAATTTAATGGATAAAAATACTCAATATTTTTACAACGTCTAGAAATTCCGCGAACATCTTCATCTTCTCAGGAGTAGAAAAAAGTAACTGCGCTTTGGGCTCGACTTGAGGAGAAGCCTTGGAGGAACTTAAAATGAATAATTATCTTGCAGTGGATTGAGAAATGGTTCGCAATCTTCTTTCTGGAGTCAGCAATTTTCCGGACAGTCTTTCTATTCTCAATTAAAAAAGTGGTATAAAATAAGTGACTAAGTATAATTAATACAGCGATAACTCATTGTCAAAATTACTGTTCAATTTGTGAACTTTATTAGTATGCGAGGGCAAGACCTGACTCCCGTACCCTTATACCGAGCTCACACCACTTATCGCTGATTTAAAATCCTAATTCCTTTTTCCAACTGAATCCAGCGAGGATGTACTTGAGATAGAGTCTGAGGGCATTTTATTGGATTTCAAATAGCCCAAATGATTTTTGTCCTGACACTCTGATTCAAAAAATGACCTTTTTCTGAGTCTTGTCTCGATAGTCGTGGCTTGAGGAGAGGTAGAAAAAGAAACCAAGTCATTTAAATTCATCATTAAAAGCAGACATTAATAAAATTAGACACCAAGTCTTTTTCTATAGAGCTCTTACGAGGACTGTCGAGCTGTTTTAAGCCGTAATTCTAAAATTTATCCTCATTCCACTCTGTAGTTAATTGCTCAAGATCGTCTAAAAACTTTCTCACTTTCTTCTTAGGAGTCTCGAATCCTGACTGTAGAAAGATAAAAGTAATTATAACTGAAGAGAAATAGGTTTAGTGTTGGGAAAATCTACCATATAGCGTAATCTGTAGGAGATACCTTGCCGTCGGTATGAACCAAAGAGAGAAATTTAGATATGAGCAATAATAAATAATTATATACTTATTCGTGATGTCTCCCTTTAAAATAACTTAAGCGCAATTTAATTAAGCACATACTATTTCTGTCAGTTTATTAATTTAGTTTAATCCATTTCACCATCGAAACCATCTCTTGATTTTTGAATTTCATAAATTATTGAACTTAACTCAAGCAATATAGAAGTATTTATTATAGGTCATATCAGAATAGCTCGATATTTCACTGATTTGCAGCAGCTTCTCTTTCCTTATCTGCCCTGATCTTAGACTTGACAGTTTCCCAATCACTCTGCATACCTGAAAATTGCTTGAACTTCTCAATGTCTTCCTCCTTTTGATAAGAGGCTAAATATCTCTGCCTGTAAGCGACAACAGTATCCACATGAGTTTTGTGTTGAACTGCGATGTCTAAAGCTCTCTCCCATCTGAACAACTTAATGTTCATCTTGATGGCTCTGTAGTATAGTCTAGCTTAGAGGAGGATTTGTTCAGCCTCATTTATCTTCTTGCAGTATAAAGCAAGCGCTGCGTTTCTACTCGGCTCAGAGGGAAGATCCTTGATATAGTTGATAAATTAAACCTTGTCAGCCTCATCAATTGCAGCTAAAGAAATTTCAACAGTATTGAGTTCTCTGCAATAAATACTCATAGCAGCAAGGCAAGCCCAAAGGGTGTGCTCTTTCACGAATCTGCAGAGACGAATAGCTTTCTCAAAATCGGCTTTATCGACATACTCATAGAGGATTTTAGGATAAGGAGAAATTGAAAGCGTTGCCAAAGCTCCATCAAGTCTTCTCACTGAGCAAATATTTCCAGTGAAGGTTAGCATCTATGCTAGCTTTCCAACATCTGAGGCATCTTTTACTGCCATAGCCTTAGACATCAAGTCTCTGTCGACATAGACTGCATTAGGGTAGAACCAAGTCAAAAGTTTTCCATCAGCGATGCATGCAAGCATATCATTTCCATCATTCCATTAGAAACTATCAACAATACTAGCTATCTTGATAATCTCAGGTTTATGGACCATAGTAACGAACATGTCTCTGTTGCTATCTATAAAGGCCATCTTTCTTTCACTTGACATTTCTACCTGATTGACATCCATCTCAACTATTTCGGTGGTGTGTTCAATAGTAACATTTAAAGTTTAGTTTATATATTTGAAGGTTTTCCACTCACGATGTCAAAGACTCTTACTATCTTAGGGTTTGAAGGATCAATCATGGCAAGAACATCAGAGCTGAGTGAGAGATGTCTTGAATTCAAGAATTCCACTCTCAATCCCTAAAATTTAGGTGTTGAGATCAGTTTTCCTTCATAGTTGTAAATTATGAAGTTCTAGCTTGCATCAATCAAAGCAAAGTATTTAGCTCCTTGAACGATTAGATAGACGCTATCCTTGACATCAAAGACAAAGGGAGAGGACCAGTTCATGACGTTATAGACATAGCACTAAGTTGTAGTACACACGACCATATGATTGTGCTTCATGCTCATATTCACGACTCTTTCTCTAAAATCAAGATCTTCATTCATTTCATGAAGGCAGTCATTCACTTGAATCTTATTATCTTCATCTAGTGTTGCTTCAATATGAGCCCAAGAGATTTATCTGTCGACTATATACCCGAAGGTAACTGAGCCGTTACCACCAGCTCCAGCTACTACAGTTCCATCGTGACTCCAAGAGAGCTTCAAGATGGATCCAGTTTAAGGTTTGTGGAAAGAGTAAGACCAGCCTGATTTATCACAGAGTCTCAGCATCTCAAAACTTCCGACAGCAAAATAATCGCCGTTTGGTGCCCACTTAATGCTAGTAATGACATGATCATAGGGAGAGGAGCAGTAAAGCTACCTTCCGTATTAATCCCAAACCCTGTACTTGCAATCTTCTCCAGCTGAGATGATGATGTTATTGCCAGGATTCCAGTCCACTGCCAACACGACTCCATCATGAGCTTTCCATTGAAGTTATTTGCTACCTGGAAGAGTAGGAATGAGAGTCAAGTTCTTGTCACAAGCGTAAAGAATGCTGTCGTTTTCTCTGCTCCAAGCAATTCCGTAAATAGGTTTGCTGCCCTGTACTACAGCTGATCTAAGCATACCTCCTCTAGACCAAATCTTGATTTGACCATCTTCGCCAGCAGTTGCAAGTGCTGCGCCGTCATAACTCCATTTAATTGATATGATTGCACTAGCGTGAGCTTCTCCAACGCTCTTCTCTACTCTTCCAGTTTTATTGACGAGCTTGAAACTTCCGTCTGAGCAGCCGAGAGCAACCACCTCGTTGGCTCCTTTTCCAGAGGGAAGCCAGTCCATGTCCAGAACAGTTTGCTAAATAGGAGATCTAATAAAAATAGCAATCGTTTTTACTATGCTCAAGAGTCATAACGTTTGACTCGAATTCTCCGTTTATGTCCCATTTAAGGAAGGTCAAATCATCACTGACGCTGAATAACTCTCCTGCATTTGACCAGCCCACAGCTGAAACGATAAAAGACAATTTAATTTTATGATATCTTGATGCTTGCTTCTTTCTAATCTTTTAACCTTGAATTAATTTTTTTAAGAATAAATTTAAAGCGTATTAAAATGAATCTCATATTATTCTTCTACTTGTAATTTGAAATTTAAATTATAAAGAGAACTTATAATGCCTTGATGAGAGTCGTGTATTTATAAATACTTTCGCTTTCTAAACTCTGGAAAAGAAAAATTCTAACTATTTTTGAAATTTCATATTTAAATGAAAAGTTAAAGAATCGATATGAAACAAGAGGCACTAAAGAGAATAATTATTTTATTTTTAAATAAACATATCTAAAAATAGAACTACAAAAATTTGTCTTAAAAAAGAATAACTTAATAACACTTAAAATTATGTATCATCTTTAAATTTTAATAAATTTAGTAGAATTTATCATAATTTTATAATTTTACTAAAGATAATAGCCTTGCTGATTTTTCAGATTTCTCTTTCATTATGCCAACTAGCAGATACTTCAATATATGATGGCGTGAAGGCTCCGTATAATCAGTATATAAAGTTTAGTGGATCTCAAGGGATATCTGCTTCAATCCAGCCACCTCCTATCACTATAATTTATAAAGTTATCTTTTTATTCGAATATACTTCAGATAGGATTAATTCTTATTTCAATTATGTTTCAAGGATTTTATTTAAAATTTATTTTCAATAAGCATAGTTAAAAGTAACTTTGCATTTGGTCAAATAAGGTTCATTGAACTCCTATAACTTTTTATTAATTTTGATTGAAAAAATTACCTGAATTTCTCCGAATTATTCCTAAAATATCATAAACTCTTTTAAATTTGCAATATTATTATAGTTACACGTTCTCTATCTGACATGCATAAATATATCAGTATTAAATTGTCTCTGTGAATAGTTTAAATTTATTTGGAAACAAAGATGGGCCAGCTGTGTTTGATGGGTATACTTGCATCGATGGAAGAGAGAAGGCTTTCATGTCTAGTTCTACAAGTTATCTCTCTAGCAGTTTCTCCACCAACACAAGTCTGACTTAGTATACGTTTGAGTTTTGGGCAAGGCGTACCAAGACTGAAACTGGGAGTGCTTTCTATTTAGGCTTGCTGGGCTCGGGAAGCAACACATACACAGCTATATTGCAGCGCACTGGAAACTTAGTGTGCCTGCCTTTCTACTCTTTAGACACGTCAATCTCAGTAGGGTATAGCGATTATGTTAACAACCAAAATTCGTGGATACACGTGGCCTGCACCTATGACCTAAGCAACCAGCGATTATTATAAAATACAACTATTTATTCAGTTTGTAAATAGAATAATTTTAATCTTCATAAATTTTATAAATCGTCAATAATTGGACAGCTTTTATAATCTAGCGTGGATTATCTATACAAAACTACCTTAAAGACAACTTCTTCATTAACTTAGCTTCCTCAATAAATATAAATATAAATTTGAATAAAGTTACACCCTATACATTAATACCAATCCAGCAACAGCATATATAATAAGAATTGAAATATGTATCTTCTTCTTCTTCAATTTGATTATGATTAGTTCTCTATCTGGATGAGATTGGATGCATATCCCTGGGATGCTAAAACTGACTTCAGTATTTTTTCTTGCAGTCCAGACTGCTTCTCAGTAGAATTAATTCGTAGCACAAAAACTCTGAGAGCAGATGGCAGCAGGTCAGGCTCCCTGTAAGTGGATGGAAGCTTCAAGCTAAGCAATTGGTACATCATTCATAAATTAAAAGCAAATGATTTCCTTTTTACTGGACTGGTTTAAAATTTGATTGTGATAAAAGCCAATTCCACTAATTCAGTGCTTCAAAGTAGAGACCTAACCTTCACACTGTTGAACTAAGATTCGCAGAGTTAGTTCTTTCCAATTGGGATTAGCACTCTGCAAATCTCTTCCTTTATGATTGGCATCGACACAGACAGATCCAGCAATGGATTTCAAGGGAGTATCAGGAATCTCAAAATGTTTCAATCAGTCTTGACTGACGCTTAAACTCAGAGGATTCAGTTCATTTACATCTATCCTGATTAATTATAATTAATATATTCTATTCATTATAAAATATCCTAAGGAATTATAATTTACACATTATCTTTTAAGAAAAAACTTGGCTTAATTGATTTTTAAATAAAAAGTAATTATAAGTAATTAATATTTTATTTGTAAGATAATATCCTAGGAGAGAGCAAGTGCTTTAAGTCTTTATGTAGGATATAGGAACTTTGAAAAACGAAGGAGATCGTGCAACTTTCACCCTGATTTAAAAGAATGGCGCTCTCAAAAACTAAATAGACTACATGGGCAACTTTAATTAAATTTTTAGAAATCCAATTATATCTGTTTGAATTGTTCTGAGTTCACCGGCTTTTCCCAATCTTATACGATGTACAAATTCAGCAAATAGACAGCCCTTCCAACTCAGACATTCTCAACTTCACAGATAACCAACTCAAATTATGACACAAGCATGCAAATGTGGGTCAAAAGAATCTAAGTCCCCGTTGTTATCCTCAAAAATATTATATATATAATCATCATCTCAATTTCAATAAAGCTAAAAATGTAAAAATAGTATCCTTAACGATCCAACAGAAGTCTTATTTAATCACGATGGGGTTTCAAAGCTCTCATTCACCATAAGCGATAATTAGAATATGCTTATTCAAGGGCGATAGTCAGGTCTATCTAGTACCTTGCGCTTCCCTCACAGTCGATGGATGTTCTTACAGATGTCCTCCACCTCCCAATAATTAGCTATAAGTCTCTTTGATGACACAACTACTGCTGAGGGTTCAGCCACTGTGACTTACACTTCAGCTCAAACTTCCATTTCAAGATCAGTCACTATAGCTTAAAACTTTAATGGGCTCATTTTTGGAGTTAAGTTCTACAAGTAAGCATTTCCAATTACCTTAGGTCCAAATGCTTTTGTGTATAAGATTGAGAATTCAGCTTCAGTCTTGCTCTACTATATGTTCCAAAGACAAGGACAGAACAACAACCCTTTCGAATTTTAGAACTTAGTTCAGCAGGATATTTCGAGAACAGCAACTCCAACTGGTGTTAAGGAGTATGTGCAAGATCCATTTATCAACTCTACTACAACTTACACAATAGGAAACAAAGAAAATTTTTTATATCTTGGTCTATTGCTTAATAACCGGTATAGAAGCATTAAACTTATTTTATCTTGCATATTTCATTTCTTAATGGTTTTATAAGTTCAATCCAGCAACCTTGAACAACGGCTTCTAGTAAATATATTACGCTGAGATAAGGTTCTGGGCTTATGCCAGAAGCTAAAGTTAGATTAGGTATCAATAAATAAATAGGTATTAAATTTTAATATAAAATATCTCTTATTTTTATAGTAGAGGCTGACAAGACTCGATACTTTCACTGAACTTCAAAACCTCTACTCTTATATGAAACTAGGCTATGCAAACTACAATTCAGTTGCAATTGAAATCGATTATGCAGATGCCTCCTTAAGCAGACTGGTAAATCTTAACTCCGTGTCATGGCAAGCTAATACTGATTTGCTTATCTGCCCCGAGGGATTCACTCGAGTTGACTCGGATAGTTGAATCACACACACCTTTAATTTTTTAGTACTTGCTATAGAAATTACCTTCTGCAGTTGCAGCTCTCAGTCTACAAGAAAGAACGATAACTCGTTTGTGGTGACTCCAGCTTTCTCAACCTATAGAAGCTATTACTCAAGAGATTAGTTCAGGAGTCTCTTTTTATTCACTTGGAGTCTAACTTCCATTAACACTCAAAACTCGACAAATACGAGAATTTTTCCTACCAGTTACTTCAACCCTTAGGCTTCGAGCCCTGAGCTTGTGTTTAACTATGATCAGGTTACTGACGCTCCAGGAAGATACGGCTTCAAGCTTAACATGGTAGACTTGAAGAATATTTAAGACACATAAACTGCTTAAATCACTCTTGCGGCAAAGAAATGCGCAAACATTTTCGATGCTGATAGTGGCCTCTCCTACGTTTTGAAAGATATGGATACAAACTAGAACGCATAGGACTCGGTCTTGACTTATAATTACACAGATTGCTTTGACTATGTCTTCGATGCGTCTTCTTTGACTTTTTCTATCGACTTAACTGGGGTTTCATTGTCCTCTAGCGATCTTAACACGAAGGCACAGACGATTACTATCAGAAGGAGTATACAATAAAAACTCCCTCAAAATGAATACTTCTTCATTAGAGCCACTGGCACGTGGAGAAATCCTAATAAAAGAACTGATACCTTGCAGTATTATAAATTTATTTAACATCAGGATTTTTGTTCCTTTAAAAAAGGAATAATTTTAATTAAGTAATATTCTGTAATCTATGGCTGCAGATACATAGCTAAGCTAGTGCTGCAACTTTCAACTAACTATGTAATTGCAACTAAAGGAAATACAGTGTTAATTTCCTATTCAGCTACTGCTGCTAATCTCAACAATGACGCTTCATCGTAAAAAAGCTTCACCGTTTACTGGACTTGCCCTGCCTAAATACAGAGTATTTGCAACTAGTTCAATAATAGCAATCTCTAGCTCTACTATGACTAAGTTGTGAATTTATAAATAACCTTTAGACTTTAAAATCTAAAATTAAAATAAATCATTAAATTCAAACTGTAAAATAATATATTGATGAATTCTGGGGTGAGTCTTTATCAGTAGTAAACATTTTATCTGAATGGAGTAACTAATTTCGTATAAGGAGACAGCTCGAACACAGCTCAGTCTAGTATTTCAATAACCTGGATTGACGCCACACCTGATGGTGACCTGACTTAATTGACTCAGGTCCTAACTACTAGCTCAAACGTAGCTTTCCAGTTCTCAGTGACCTCAATGACAGAAAACTAAATAGACTTAAAGTGGTCACTCACACCTTCAGTTAGCTCTAGTTGTCAAGTCAACTCTAATGACAGAAAGCAGTTTGTTATCTCAGGTTCGTGTTTGAGCATCGGCACTACTTATACAGTAAGAGTAGCACTTTTCTATAAAGGATTCTCAACCACCTCTCTGAACTCCCGAGCAGTGAATTTCTAATTAAAGAGTCTTCCCTCTGGTGGAAGCTTTAGCTGTAACACTACTAGTGGATCAGCTCAGAGTACCACTTTAAGTTGCACTGCAAAAGGATGGACAGCAGCTTCCTCTCCAATTAGATATCAGTATCTAGCGGTAGACTCTCTCGGTAATACGAGAGCCCTTACTCCAATTTCCCTGCTTGCAAATGCAGTTTTCAAGCCCATTCCAACAAGCAAATTTCAATTTACTTTAAGCAAACTGGTTTTGCAAGTTTACGACGGGGATTATAAATCCACTGCTCAGAGATTGACTGTAAACTTCCAACAAGATAGCTATAGTAATTCAACTTGGCTTGCAATATAAAATCTAATTAGCTCTATCAGCTCAACTAGTGATTCCAACTCTCTGGTCTCTTAAAGGAATGGCGAATATGTGAAATAAATCTAAAATGCAGCCACATTCATAAATAACTACTAGCAGAGGATACCATCTTCTGATGCCCTCAAATCTATCCAGAGTATAATTTAGGGATCTCAGAGCTAATACTTAAACATATAGGGCTTCAATAATACGGATTAAATTAGCTTTTTCATTTAGGGGAATGTGCAAGCCTTTGTACAACTTACTAATTACACTCAAGCTATTAGTGTTGCTAGTTTAAAATAGTATTATAAAAATGATATAAAAATAAGGAGTAGAATAAAATATTGCTATTTTAGAGCGAATCTGAATTTATTTCAGTTTGCATAACATACTTAAATCGCTTACTTTCGAAAAACTAAGGTTTATTTTTGAGTAGATTAGTCACAGTCAACTAATATCACTTCCTAACTTAGATAGATTATAAGCTTGACAGAGCAACTTATTTCCTAAAATCTCTATGAAGGCGAAAGTTACTCACTGAATAATGGAGTATTCAACGTGAGCATTTCCAAATACTCTCGTTCTGCTAATATCCTATACGACTATGTTTCCACTGATAATCCCTTCTTGAGCTATTCATTCCCACTATCATCTGCCCTCTAACCCACTGATAGATAGACATTCACAGTTATAAGCTTTGACTATAGTCCTTTCGTAGGTAGCTTCTTGAAAAATTAGAGTGCCTTAGTAAACACCTCTGTCTACTTCGCTTTTAGAGATTAAGATGGAAAATACCTGAAGGGAGAAAATGTTCTTGGCTAAATTTAGATGAAGTTTGACTATCCTGATGCTAAAATTTACAATCCCTATAACAATACTGTCTGTGGTTATATTGGAGCTAATGGTTCTCAATGGGAAAATTCCTCTTGCTCAACTATATTTGATAGTGATGCTGGAAAGGTTTATTGCAGTTGCAGCCACATGTCTTTCTATGCAGTTATCAATGATTCTCTCCTTCGAGATTTAAGAATTTCAAAGCTGGGACTCGTTAATTGGCTTTCTCTTATTCCCTTTGGTTATATGGTTATAGCTTTCATTCTAGGTTTAATTTACACTTATGCAAAGGACAACGCAGACTTCTAATATCTTAATAAGCAGGATAATACCCTCGGCTTAGATCTACTAGATGGAAACTCTATCACTATAAAGACTTTACTATTTCGAAGGAAGGTATTTTACACAGGTTTTGGCTAAAAGTTTTCCTCCTGTACACTTTTTAGAATTCTATTCTCTAAACTTCATCCCTTGCTGCAACTGAAGAACACCTTCAATCCTGAGATCCCTCGCTTTTACAAATTCATGGTCCTTTACACTAGAGTGATGGGCATGCTTGCCATTTGCTTTTTTGTAATGAGGTCATACCATGATTTTGAGGATATAGTAAACATGGACAACCTAGAAATAGAGGCAATAATAAAGTTCTTCGTTATTCTTTTCATAGGAGGAGTGCTCTTCATCCCTCTTCCTAGCTTTATCTATGTGTGTGTGAGGTCAAGGTATTTTTTGATAAGGTAGAAAGATAGACCTTCTTTTGTTTCCGAGGATGATAAACTCTTTTAAAACCACTCAGTTCCCGTGTATTCAAACCGCAGTCCTCAGTAGGACAAGAATGGGCCAAAAGGGAGAGCATAACTAGCAATAAGATTTTGATAGTGCAAGTAATAATGGAGCTGCCTCGAGGCACTAGCAACCTCAGCAGATGTATGAGTAGGAGAGGTTCACAAATGTACTCATAGACACGAATCTCCCCATCAAGCTCATGTTTTTACTGGATCGGGCTTCTACTGATAAAATCATCAGAGAGTACCCCACAACCATGATTACAATAAACTGTTTATAGACACAAATATTTATGAACTACAGTTCGGGAAATAACAAGCCTCTTGGAAAGAAACTCTATGAGCTAGATGATGAGCTACATAGGAAAATTAAGAGTCCACAAATAGTTGCCACTTTAAGCAGAAAACTTATTATTTGCCTCTTAATCTCGTAGAAATGAGGACTATATTCATAATTCACAGAGAGGGTTAAACCCAAACAAGGAAACAAGCCAGCGAAACACAGAGAACGAACTCAGTGATGCTACTACTAACAGAAAGCTGCAGCATGATTTCCCTCCAAAGTAAATGAAAAAAATTGAAGATAGGGATCTTTAGGATTCTTAGCCAATTCCTTCTATTAATGACCACATCTTCTTACTTTTTATAAATGCCCAAGATATTGGACAATAAATTTTAAATTACAAAGCACTAAATTCTTTTACAGCTTTAAA
Source organism: Tetmemena sp. SeJ-2015 (assembly GCA_027382625.1). Classification (NCBI taxonomy): domain Eukaryota; phylum Ciliophora; class Spirotrichea; order Sporadotrichida; family Oxytrichidae; genus Tetmemena; species Tetmemena sp. SeJ-2015. The sequence continues at coordinate 22,928 of JAJKFJ010021829.1, read as the reverse complement.
CAATGTAACTTATTTTTAAAGCTTTTTTATTTTACTGATATGGGTGAAATAGACATCAAGCACCAATTCGAGGCGTCCCTATCAGCAGTGAATAGAAACAGCCAAAGTAACAAGAGTCAAAAGCCACTTTCATCTTTCAACATTCCTGAGCTAGGAATCGATCAGAGAGCGCAATCACATGGGAACGGTGGCAGTATGATAAACCCTTCAGACATAGAATACGAAATCAAAGACGAGGAGGAAGACTATGAGGGTGGAGAGAAAGAGGGCGAGGAAGTTCAATAGATGGAATCTCCAGCTCAAGATGAGAGAGAGGAGGAGATCAAAGAAGATGAAGAGGCTTAGAATTTTAGCATGAACCAGGTGCAGCCCTCTTAAAACATGAAATAGAGGAGGGTCATTTAGCCTCTACCAAATCAGAATGTGCCTCTAAGAGGAGTGACTCCTCTTAATCTACACCCTTAGAATCATTTCCAACATCAGGTTGTTGTTACTCCTTAAATTCAATTAAAGGCCAAAATAGGTTATTAAATATATAGGATATTGCTGAAACTTTTATACTGAAAGACATTTTTGAATTGCACTATAGGATACAAATTCACAAGTCATATAAAATATTATATCAGAATAATTCAATAATTTGAAATTATTCAATCATTAATCCGAATATGATGCCCTTCCGCCAGGAATTACATGATCCTGACTTCATGAGGTACGCGTTGAATCCCAATATGCCTGACAACGAGTACGCATCAGAAAATATGACGAAGAGTGTGACTGATATGATGGATTCTTACCTGGGTAGTTTAGAGTCCTAATTATCATTATACTTGTGCTTTCTTTATTGATTCTTTGATTGTTTAAATTAGATGCGGATGAGAAGAAGGAGCTGGTGGAGAAGAGGAACAACTGCGGGCGTCTGTTCTCTAACCTGCTCTCTTTCATTTTGAATGTGGGAATGCTAGTGGCCATTTTCTACTTCTACATTACTGAGGAATACTACTTAGAGGAAAACAACTACGTGTGGGTTATAGCCTTCTTCGGCTCTCAACTTTTTGGTTTCCTTATCTACGACACCATCTTAAATTAAAGTTCACTTTGATATTGTGGATGTTAATTATTTTAGACCATAGCGATTGCAATTTTGACATGCATTGTAAACAAGGGCTGCTGCGAAAGGAAGAAGAGCTGCCAGCTCAGATGGATGAAGGAGGCCCTCTATATTTATGAAGACTACAGATACATCATGAACTATGTAGAGACCAGAATTGAGTGACCAACTCTTATAAAAGTTTACCTATAAGTAGCGATACGAATTTTGAATTTTATGATTCTTAATATAGTTATTGAGTGAATTTCAAATATCTACTTTATAAATAAACTGTTTCTTTACTCATTAGAATAGGTCAACAGATTGGCTTTGGAAATTATCAAATTATTATAGTTTTATATATTCATTTTAATTTCAAAATTTATAGTTTTGTTTTCAAAGGACTAGACTTGCTTTGATGGCTATTTAGGGCTTGATTCCCATAAATGAGAGGGCTTTATTACCTCCGCTGTTCTGTGCTTTAGAGTAGTCACTCTTCTATTCGTAATATCTCGCCTACCCAGGAGCCTATGCCTTTTTGAAACTTTAAAAGGATTTAAATCAATTTTTACATTCAAAATCCATTTTATTATAAGATTGATAAGTCATCTCAACCTGCTTCTCCTTATAAGTGAGTAGCTTGCTCTAATTATTCAATTCTCCCCGGCTGTCTTGACTTTGATTTAATCTTGAAGCTTGCTGCAAGTCCTATTTATTGTTATTTAGTGTCATCGTTTATCTATTCTCATTTTTATAGATCCTTTCAAAGCCTGTCCTTTTAGCCTGTATTAGTGTTGTTCTGTTTATTATAAAGTCCTAAAATCTGCTGTTGGTGGTTGGTGCGGTTACTATTACTACTGAACGAGTCTCTCAATGGACCCAAACTTTTTTATTAGCGCTTCAACAAAAAGTATAAAAATGATATAGATTTGTAGGAATGATGGATATTAAAATGAAATATTCAACTCCTATTGGTGAAAATATTTGGTATTTTGATTTGAGTGAGCTTGCGTTCTATCTTAGACCTTCGGTTACTCTGAAGGGATGAGGGAGCTGCGACTGTGATGCATTTTCAGAGGGTGCGATCGCGCCTTTCCGCCTGCTGGGTGTCTGACTTTTGCTGCCTGTAAACACTCTTACTGCGCCGAGGCTCTACTTTAAAAATAAGAGAAACTGTTTTGACTGGCCTGTGCGGTACTACTGCTGTTAAGATGGAAGCTTCTGTCCATTATTGAAGCTAGATTGGACTTGCTCTTGAGGTCGGCTGTCATCTGCAAGTTGCTCTTTAAGGTGAGCTCTGTGTGCTGCAATCTATCCTGCCTCATTCGATTAAAGGCATTCACTAATATAACTTATTAAAATAAGAGTATGCATGTATGTATGTGTTTGTATGTGTATATGTTTTTTTATGGATTGCTATTAGTGTTGAGTGATTGATTGGCGGTGACGAGTGAAGTTGGTAGGATTTGGGGCTGTAGAGACTGATCCCTTTCTAGAGGAATGGCTGTATCTGCTGTTCTTTGAATTAGCCTGCCTAGCTAAACCTGCTTGGAAGTTCCTTTCATTTACATTGAGCTCTCTTCCTAGAGTTGGTTTCCTGGATGATTGCTCAAATTCAAATCTATAAGTGAAAAGGATTAAATTGGGAAGTAGGGCTTATTGTTTAAATAAACTTTAAATCATTATCTTTCAATTATCATAGAAGCTTTTGTTTTTCTTTATTTCTATTAGTCTTCATTATATATGCGACAAATTAGATAATATTGTCTGGCTCTATTTTGACTCTGACTAATTTTCTAGCTTGTCGTCTGTTCCAATTGGTTATTTGCGGCAAGAAAGCTAGACTAATTAGTCTTGTTAGAATTTATAAAATTAATGGAAAAAAGATATTACCAACAATTTTTGAGATTTTACTTTTTTCCTATTTATAAAACTAGAGTTATTGTTTAATTAAATAAAAGCGATTCAGGTATGAATGAATTAATTTATCAATTTTTATTTTGTAATAGTTGGGAGGATTCCCTGCAAACTCTAGTAATGACTATCCCTTGCTTGGGCCTCTGGATTATTGCTTCTATTGACGGTCATCTATGTCCTATTCTGAAAAGAGGTGCTGGTTTACTCTGTCGGGTCTTCTTTCCACTTTTTCTTATCCACTGACTTTGTGTTTGCCCCCTTTTGCACTAAACTTGCAAATTATAAAAAAATTATGACTTTAATGATTGTCATACTTTGTGTTAAGTTTATGGATGAAATGCTAGACTCCAGTATCTATTGTATGTTAAGATTAGCCTTCAGGACCGATCTAGCTCGGTTAATACTGCTGCTGATATTCATATACAAATCATTTAAAACTAAAGCGTTCTATTAAAATTCTAAGAGTCCCTCTGCTGAGTGGGCTAAGGAGCCTACATTTAATGTTGAAGTGGGTGAGAGGAGGTGGTTTGGCTGAAACTTTTGGAGTATAACTGAGGGAGCAGATTGTTCATTTAGATTTAGCTCAACTGAGTTCTCTATTGAGCCTAGTATAAAGCGTCCTTCATTTCCTAGATCTCTGGGTTAATTAAAACACATTTTAAAAAGAGAGAGTTGCACTTGCTGAAGTCTTTTGTCTGCATACTTGTTTCAGCTCTGTTGCTGTGACTCTATATCAACAAATTTAAAATAGACATAAAAATAATTAAAGTCTGGAAAAAATTGAAAGTACAGATCAATTTTTTAAGAGTAATATCTTCGCTGATAGAAGAAATAAACTAACTTAAAAGTGCAAGCTTATCTACTTGACTATTTTTTGAAGCTAGCTCCTCTCTTTCCGAATGATTGACTTCCATTAGTAAGGATCTTTTATAGGCAAAAGATTCTGTAGCTTGCTTGTGCTGGCTAGATTTAGTTTCTTAATTAAGAAGGCTTGTGTAGAGTAGATCAAGCCCTAATATAAAATGGCAACACACATTATATTATATTGTTAGATCCAAAGAAGTAAGATTATTACTTAAGACTAACTGATTGGTTCCCCCATAGTTGTACAGCTGGCTTGAGTAGACTTTGGTTGTGGATTGGTCTTCCTATTGGTTTCTGTGCGGACTCCTCTGGGATGCTGACTTGCTGGTTAGCATTTGAGCTGCCTCTCCTTGAGCAGAGTCCTGTGGGTATCGATTCATCTCCATCATCATCGCCTCTGAGTCGATAGTCAGGTGCTGCTTAACTAGTCATGAGGCTGCCGCATCTTGGATTTCTAGCGCCTGAGGTGGTCTGAGCTGCTCCTATTCGCGCTTATCCTCTGTAGTTAGTAAAAGCCTTATCTATCAGTGATTGAGTACCGGATCCATGAGTGATGAAATCGAAGAGGGGTCCCCTCCTGGCAGAAGCTGCTCTCTCAGTAACTAATTTGTCTTTTCTATCAGCTTTGAAATCACCTCTCTTCTCCTCTGACTAGGGTTGCTGTGAGAGCTGCTGATTACTTATTAACTCTACTGAGTTAGATTCTATTAAGTACTGTTGACTGATAAAAAAGGAATTGTAAATACAAAGTGATGGGCTGGTCTGAGTCTAATATGAATAACTCTGCGGACTCAATGTTTGATCTTCTTGGAGCATTCTTAATAAATCCTGGGCTAACTGATCTGTCTGTATCTCTTGTAACTTAAAATCAATTGTGTTATAAAGCACAGATTTTGTTGGTTATAAATATTTGAATAACTTTTGCTGATTACTTTCCATAAGCATTGATCTAATCAGGCCCTTTGTGAGATCTGACTTGGATGCCGGGTAAAACAGTCTCTAATCCTCCTACATTTTACGGACTGTTCTATTCTCTTGAAGGTATATTAAGCATGCCCGTTTAGGTTTAATGGGAGTTCCCCATTCCCTATCTCTGATTAGGATTGCGAGGGATTGATTAATGATTGACTCTGAAGTTAAGAGAGCCCTCCTCCTCCTCTTAATAAGGACGTTCCTCCTGACTTGATCGCTGAAATTGCACTTAGTAGTGAGAATGATGCTGTTGTTGCTGTTAAGAGGATTTCGTTACAGTTGTTACTGACTTGGGATCTCCTCCACCTCCTCCATAAGTCTTTGAAATGGCGTCCTTGATGGCTTGCCTGCGCGACTGTCTAGCATGAGTCTCTCTCTTCCTCCCTAGCTCTCTAAAATATTACACTAACATTTAAACTAGATCATATTCATACCCACATCTGAGGCTAGTTTAGAGTTGCCTTGCAAACAATGCTCTGCGTAGCTTTCCTAGGTGTTTTGATGATTCATGAGCTCTAGTAACTGCAATTTATTTGACTGGTTGCTGTACTTGGAGGCCATGCTGAATTAAGTAAAGTCCCCTTGCCTGAAGGGAGTGTCTTCTCCTTCATTAAAAATATAATTTGCGTTTGATGCAAAAGCTTGGACTCGTTTGAATAATATTTAGCAAGTTCGAGTAACTCATTCTTAAGCTCTTGATTCTGAGATTCTTAGCGATTGTTTATCTGTAAACCTTGAAGTCAAATTTAATACACTTCAAATACAACTATCAATGTAAAAGTATATTAAAATGAGCTTAGTTAATTTTTCAAAACTCTCGATAAAATTATTAAGATAGTTCTTTATCTTTGTCAATCTTGTGAAATTTAAGAGATAGCACTCTATGAGATTATAAGCCTAAAATTTAATTAGAAGAGCAATTTTTAACAGAATTAATAGTCTATTTGTAAAGATAATGAAGAGAATAGCTTTAAATTTTTACATTTTCATATATAATTAAAAGTTATTATATAATTAGATGACTCATAACTTGAAGTCTTTCCTGATAGAGAAGTTTGATATCTTCGGGCAGGCCAATAAAAGCCTGAGCATCATCTCTGTAATTTTGATCTTCTCTCCCCTGCTTTTAGCTCACACCTTAAAATGGATAAGCGACTTTGAGATTATTCAAATTACTATGCGCTTTGAAATTATCAACCTATGAAAATGGAACTGCTCCTATGCCAACATTTCTCTAGTCTTTTATGCTCTTGTGTGTAATAAAGTCCTCCCAAATATTTTATGAAGCAGAACGATGGTCGCTCTTTATTTTTTCAGAACCATTATAAGTAGAATTGAATTTAGGCTGTGCTTACTACAGCTGTTTATTTATTTGCTACGAAGTAAGTTACTTTGTTGGGGATGAACTTGGCTGCAAGGGATTCAGATTTAGATTAGTTGAGTCATCTTGAATTTTATCGTCTGACCTTGGCTTTGGATAGTTTTAATCCATAAGTAATCTCTAATCACTCTTCAAAGGGAGACTGTTAGAGTTCGGACTTTTATGAATAAATGATATTTGATATATATTGACAGAGTCTTTTATGAAACCTCTGCAGCTTCTGATTTCATATCGTCTGTAGCTTTTTACTATCCTGGCCTTTATTATGCTAAATCTTTAGCACCTAGGATAGAGATTTTAAACTAAATATATGTTATCTTGAAAATTACTAAAATTATATTTGGTTTAGCTGATGAGTTCTCTTCTTAATCTTCAAAGAGAGCATTCCTTTTGTTTGACAAATTGTAAAGTCTTCTTTGCAGTTTGTAATGGTAGGCTCTTTTCAATTAAGGATTCTCATCGTATTAAAGAGGTTTGATGGGTTTGCGGACTGGGTGCGTCTGTGGCTTGTGGTATCTAGCTATCAGCTACTAGCTTATAATCTAATCCTTTGTTTTTACAAATGACTTGAACTTAAATCTTAAAGTATAATTTCAAATAGTTAAATGCTTTAACTGTGAATGCATTAAAGAGGGTTGCTGTTTAACACTAGGATAGAAGTTTTCGAAATTATTCAGCTCCTCGAAAAGTTTGACAACTGAGCGAATGTGGAAAGACTGCTCTACTTAGCTAGAAGCCAGCACTCTCTTTTTCTTTTAGCTCTGCAGATACTTTTAATACTCCTCGTTGCTTTAGAATGCGTTGAGACCCTAGCCACCCACGCCTGAGTTAGCACCTATTGATTCATCTTTATATTCTAATACTTTGGAGAGGATAGAAATAGAGAGTGAAGAAATAGAGATTTTGAAAAATAAATAATTTAAAATGACAGATTTTATATAGGAAGGAGGTAACAGTTAACTTCAGAATGTTGCAAATTCTCAAGCCTAATAACAAGTTCAAGATTTTTAAAACTTTGGACTGCAAGAGAGGGACTCTAATTTTCAAATGCCGATGCAATTTTCACTAGAGGATAAGGAATTCTTTCAAAGTTTCAATAACATCCTAACTGAGGAGGATAAAGTTAATATAGAATATTTATAAAGCCTCATTTTAATCCGAGAAAGTTTATTGATTGCTAAAGAGTGGGAGATTACTGAGATAAAGTAAAATCCGGCAACCAAAATAACTTAACATAAGAGGACAACTCACACAATTTAGAGAATAATCCATCAAATTAAAATGAAATTGCCCGCAACAAATATTGCAACATGCATATCTTATAATATATTATAATAATATGAAAATTCTGATAATTTATATGTTTGAAGCAATTCTTATTTTATATTTTAAAGTTTGAGTTTTTATTTAAAGTGAGTAATATTCGTTAGGATAGAATGAGTTGAAGTAAATTCAACAACTTCTTGAGCTTGAGGAAGTGGAGGAATTGGAAGAAGATGATGAAGACTTTGAAAAGTATGACTAATAACGACTTGAAGAAGAGGAGGAGGAAGAAGAGGAACAAAACGAAGCCGAAACTTCATTTTAAGAAGAGTATGGAGATAGAGAGGAAGAGTACTCAAGCCTAAATTTGAATCAAGAGTAGCAAATTTAAGAACAGTTTGATAAAATGATATGCATAAAATCTATATTTACATATTCTTGTTTGACGTCACAGAAATTGAATAAGATTCTAGTGAAGATAGCAAAGATCAAATCAACATCAAAGATAATGACAGCAGCTTTTTCCACAATTTAAACACGGAAAATTAGAAAAATTACTCTCCTTATCCTGCTGCTTTAGATATCAAAAGCATTAGTAATCCTAATAACCAAAGGGGTTAATTAAATTTAAATTTACAAAGTGATGCTTCTACAAACATTAAAATTATTCTTTATTAAAGCAGAGGCATTTTACTTTGGATAAGAAAAATTGAAACAGACATAAGATCTTGGAGGAAAGCTGAACTATTTTATTTTTTACAAGCAGAATGGTTTGCAAAAATATACAACAAAGGAAGAAAGTTAGTAAGAAGAAACTTTACAGAAATACAGACAAGAGGATGAGAGCTGAAGCAAGATAGATCTGACTGCTTTAAATTTAACAAACCATGACAAAGATGAATCGATAGAGGAAAGTAACTAGGAAGGTTCTGATCTATAATAAACTGAAGAATAATGGATAAGACAAGCTGAAAAGATCAACCAACGCATGAATGGGAAGTATTAGTCTTTTCTTTATATTTGGGAGAGTCAAATAAATCGTAAATTTATCGCAAAAAGAATCCTTCTCTTAACAGTAACAGCTAAATTGCTTCTCCTTCTATTCACACAACATCAAATAGTGCTTACTTGGCATGGTCGGCTAGTAGAAATCTAATATTGAAAAGCTTTTCATCGACTCAAAGTAAAAGGATGAATCATCATTCAAGTGAAAATGATCTGAATCAAAGAATTTAGAAATTTAAAGTTCATCTATATTTACTTTCGATATCCAAAATCATTTAGTTGAGCCCACTTTATATCTCCTTTGTAATTTTCTCGTCTACAATTTGCTGAGATTTTTTACTAGCATAGGAGAATTGCCGTGAGAGCCCTCCTTTTTATTAAGCTTTAAGGTCGCTCTATTTCATGACCCTATCTATATCTTGAGTTCCAAAGTAGCTTTCAAATCTATCTCCTTCATAGCCTTGCTTAGCCTTCTTCCTTACTAGTGCTTTATTCCAGTCAGATTCTTTAGCTCGATACTTCCTCTCTTCCTAATGCTTTTGAGCCATTCTGACGCTGTCTTTACTGTTCTTGTAGCCAAGTGGCACTCCTATATCCTCAACTGGGAGGACGTTACTAAAAGCTAGTTTTCCGTTAGAATACCTCTTCATTAAATAAGTAAGCTTAAAGAAGAATAGGTAGTAATTTAAGAATTCATGTCACCCCAGGCTATTACTTTAAGGATGGTTCGTGGGGCGATGAAATGCCCTCCTTTGTTGTAAGGAACATCTGCAAATATGGCTTGCCTCACCTCTGGATAAACATAATAACCACCTGAGCGCGTACCCTCTTATATCTCCTAGCTCATTTGCCGACCAATCACATACTCTGTTTTTCCATCGAATATCGAAAAATATTTTCCATTTACTTTAGCCACGAGCTTGAAGTAGAAATCAGCATTTGGGAAAGATCTCAAGTCAATTGAGTTATCCATAGGGTCATGCATTTTTTAGGTCTTCACAGGAAGGGATTTATTTACTCTCACAGCTTCATTTGCAAAGTGAATCAGAGAGTTCACTGATTCTTTAAGTTCCCATAAATAGAGAAAAATAGAATAAATTTATCTTCCCCTGAGCTTTGATTATCAGCTTCTGGATCTCTTGCTTTTTTCATTTTGAATTTAATTTCTTCTTTATATTCGATCTTCATTTAGAAGAATTAACTTTTCATTCTAAATTAATTGATTTAAATTATCAGCTTCTTGATCTTGACCTTCTCTTTCTCTCCTATGAGTAATCTCTCCTTCTATATTCTTTTCTCTCCTGATCTCTTTTAGACTATTCTGTGTGCTTTTATTTCCTAGATTTGCTGCTCTTACTTGAATTAGAGCTGTTAAGAGAGCTACTTTGATCTGAGTCGCTGCTCGAGTTTCTCCTTCTGCGTTCAGTCTAGACTTTGTCATCTCGGCTTGATTTGCTTATTTTAGCTTGCTCTGAGGATGCCTTGTAGAATTCTTTTGTCCTCTTCTCTACACTTTCTTGTTTCAGACGTTCATTCAACAGCCTATACATGTTTAATTTTTCCTTAGTTAGCTTCAACTGTTTCTCAAACTCTGAATAATAAACAAAAAGCATTTTAAAAATGGTAATAAAATTAAATGTTAGATCATCTGAATTAAAGAAGTAGAATTATTAATTATTAGTTTATAAGAATACCTGGCTCTATTGTTGCTCAAAAGCTTCTTCTCAAACTCTTCGTAGTCTTTTTCAAGCCTCCTTTGTAGTCTGGTTAGTCGATGAAAGGCAAGATCCTTTTCTGTAAGCTTCTGAAAAGACCTAGAATATTACAGCCTCAGCTGATCTAGTTACTCAGTAGAACTCAGCAGATCTTATTCCAGCTTAGAGTTTCCTGTCAACTACCCTTTAAGTTAGCTTCTCTTATTTGCAAGAAGCCTCTTCTATCTCGCATATTTTAGAATAGATTTGAGATGGTCACTTGATATAATTGCACTGAAGGTATCCTCCTTTGAAATATTCTTCTAAAATATTTCATCGGAATCTGACAATTCAACTCCATCTATGTCCTCATGCTCTTGTATATCCTCCTATGTTGTAATCAGTTCATCGGAATCTAAGCTGAGGTTATCGAGATCAATGTTTCCCTTTCCTTTTTCTAGAGCTCTAGAAGCTATCTATATCAGCTTTAGATTCCTCTCAACTGTTTTGCTATTGAAGTCAAACATTGGATACTCAAAATCTTGAATTTCCTTTCCATCAATTGCATCTTCTTCAATTTGCATGAGAGATTACTATACCTTCACATAGCTGCTTCTTATCTTCACATTTTCTTGGATGATATCTTAAATAGCTTTGTCTACCAAGGCCCTTCTTTCATCAGCAGTCATGATCTAATCTGGTCTTTATAGTTTCATCTATCTCTCTAAGAGGTTTCCTTATCACTGATAGTATGTATTCATTCATCTATATATCCTTTCGAAGAGTGTTCGTCCAAACTAAGCAGCTCTGATTTAAGCTTAGTCTTGAGAATTTTCCTGATTTTATACTCCTAAGAGAGCGACAAGTTTCTCTAATTAGTCTTTTGAAGTAGGATGTACTCCACTAAGCTTGCATTCTCTTTCTAAAAATCCTGGCTAAGCCACTGAATGATCTTGAAGTTTCTTAAAGTAGCCTCTGAGCTCAGGTATGACAATTTGCTTCATCTTGTCTACAACTTTCTTATCTTCTAAGGCTGACGGGATAAAATCCGAGTCTTTGAAATGATAAGAGTAAAACTAAGAGGGGTCAATCTTAAGAATCGCCTCCCAACCATCCACAATTCTAGACTCATAGATTTAATTGTTTTCTCCAAAGCTTAAGCAGTCTGAGGGAATTCTTCTTTATCTGCTTCTAAGTGAGCTTTCCTTAAACTTTCACTCTCCAAAGCGTATTTAAGCTTTCAAAAACTAAGGCATAGTCTTGCTTCAAACTCTCTTCTATAAGTCCAAGCGGCAGGAATTGAAGGATTGGAACTGTTATGCAAGATATCACTGATCAAAAATATCTTGCCAAATATATCAGTGATACTTATATCTCCTGTTGATCTTTCTATCTACTCGATTACAATTTATGAGAGTAGCTCCGAAATATCTCTCGCATGTTGAGCATACTCCATAGCCATAATCATTCCCTCGCATATCTGCCTTTTCGTTGCTCTCAAGTTCAGTACGAAATCTTGAATGACATCTCTATCACTCTGCTTCAAAGGAATGCAACCTTGCTGTTATTGCTCTTTTAATTTTCTCATCTCTTCATTTTCTTCATCCACCATTTCAGAATCATTTTCTTGACCCTTGATTTTCTCCAGGCTTGGTAATTTAGTCAATAGCATTTTTAAGATGCTTTGTCTGCTTTTCCATTCTTTCTTTGATTACTTTCGCTGGATTTAGTCTCATAGAGTCATTCTAATTTCTAGGAGGAATCCAAACTGCTCCTCCTTAGTAAAGCTAAAAGGGATGCTGGCTCCAAGAAAGAGTTGAATCGCAATTAAAGTAAGAGTAGGCACGCCACTGATAGTAATTTTGCAGATCTTAATCACCGTCCTTCTCTAAGCATTTCTTAATTACGCTATTTGAGAATCTTTCCTTCTCCATTTCGTACTAAATTTCATCTTCAAAATGATAACCCTCTCTTGCTAAAAACTTAGCAAACTTGTCTATCTAGTATCTGACTAGAGGATCCTCTGGGATCTTGACTATGACTCTTTAGAGATGAGAAGGAAAGTACTTTTCCTCAGATTCTAGGATCTTTTCATCCTCTAGAAGCTCATGGCCCATAATTATCAAGTTCAGTTGATTTTCAATATATTACATCTCCAATTCTTGATCGACTTGCACTCCTTTATAATCAACCATCAGTCCATTATTCCTGACGATAGCATTGATTCCTTTCCCCCAATTGATTCTCATAGACATGCCTTCAAGTAATTGCTCATTCATCATTTCTTTAGCCAAAAAAGCGGACTCATACTTATAGAACTTGATGAAGGCACAGAGTCTCTTCTTCTTTCTATCCTCTTCATTTCTTGGAAGCATTAACTTTACAGACTCTATTTCTCCGAATCGGCAGAATAACTTTGCCAGGGTATGCTCAGTCACATCTACTGAGAGATTGCCAACATAGAGACTTGTAACTTGCTTCATTAGATAGTCTGCATTATCTGCCACAATCTAGGAGACATCCAGAGGATTAGATTAGACTGCTGCTTTTGGGTTTTACTCAGGGACTTGCCTGACATCTGAAAAGCCCTTTTGAGGTTTGATATCAAAGTTGCCTCCACTAACTTGATCGATGCTCTGAAATCTACCTCTCTTTTACTCTTAATGAACATGCTAGGTTGCATCATCACTTGTGATATTTAAATATCAAATTGATACATAGAGATATTGAACTTTTTCTTTAGCTCCATTAAGCTTTGATCAATCGCCTTCTTCTTTTTAGAGCCCTCCATAGCATGATAGGCTCTTGTATTATGTCCTTGAGTCAATAGTGGATTAGTAGGACCGTAAGGAAGATATCCCTGCATTTTTTAATAAAGATTAACAATTCTACTTAAAATACTTGTTATCATCTTACTTACATAATTTTGATAGTCATTTTTAAAGCTTCATTAAATTGAATAAGATAATTTAGTCAGTCTTTTATGAAATCATTTTATACTTTCTCTTTCATAGACTATTGAAAAGTCCCTTAACGAAACTCATATAATCAACATTTCCCTCTGGATTAGTGACTGCTTCTAGCAGCAATTCATCTGCCTCTTCCTCACTCATAGTCTCTCCCATATTCATGACTATATTCTTTAGCTCTTGTTTCGAAATGAATCCCGTTCTCTCCTTATCAAAAACTCTGAATGCTTCGAGTGTACCGAGCTCAGTATCTGCATCCCTATAATGAATTAAGATGGTGTATTAGTCTATTCTTACTTCATCTTATGGGCCATGATAGTTAGGAACTCCGTGAAGTTAATTTCTCCATTGCCATCTTCGTCCACTTCTTGAATCATCTCCAAAAGCTCATCCTCAGTTGGATTTAAACCCAATTATCTCATTACTATTCCTAATTCCTTTGCTGTTATTGTACCATCACCATCCTTATCAAACATTTTGAAGGTCTCTCTGCACTCATTAATCTGGTCTTCACTCAACTATTCTTCCATGTTTTAAAATTTATCTAGATTTTTAATACAAGAATTTGCCTTAATTTATATTCTTTAATCACTTAAATCAATTATGCTGTTTACTCCTTTTTCTTAACTTAAAATTAATACTCGAATTGATTATTTTTTTAAAGATTATAATTTAAATTTACTAGAAACTATAGATTTTTTTAAATCTATAGTTTCTGATAATGATTATAAATTGATCTTTTGAACTTTAATGTTTATAATTTTGAAAAAAAAAAGCTTCAATCCTATGATTGAAGTCCTAATTTAAACCTTTTTATTTGAGTTAAGCTCAAACTTGAGCATTTACAAATTCTTAACGCTTAAATTTTATTTTTCAAATTTCACTCTTTAATTGGAGAGTAGTTTTCTCTATTGAAATCTAAAGAATCAAATCAATTTTAAAATTCTTCTTGGGAAGATATGATGTCAGCTTAAATTTTGCATATGGATTAGAACTAAGGTTTTACTGTAAATTCAGTGTTTTTTGTCCTTACATCACTTTATAGGGCTAGACTCAAATATAAAAACTTTAGGATACTGGTGGAGATAACCGATGACAAAATAGCAGAAATTAATAATTAAGAAATTATATTTTAAAATCGATAGCAGATCTCAATAGGATGAATAGCATTAAAGGATTTAGAGAAGGAACTTAAAATTATTTAAAAATTGAGACTGATCATAAAAAATATAGGCAAAGAAACAACTAAAACCTAATATTATGTAAAATAAATCAATTTCTTCCTAAAATTATGACAAAATTTAGGGCCAATAAAGTAGTCAAAGATTAATACAGATTCTAATAAAAAGATTTAATGAGTAAGACATTATAGGTAAAAAATTTAAAAGACCTTAAATTAATTTAAAAGCAATTTTGAATTAATTATTTAAATTATCATATTAAATTAATGAGTAGTTTTAGTTTTACAAGCCCAATTTAAAAACACTAAAATAATGAACTATCATTTAATACACTTTTAATTAATTATAGATAAGAAATTAATGTAATCTAAACTAAAAAAGAAATTAGATTTAATTTTAAAAAAATTACTTTCGCTAAAATGGAAGCTTGGGCACTCTTGATTAATTTTATCCTCCTCTGAAAGGATAATTGATAAATCTTCAACTAAACTGGTTAGTGATATTTGAATAAGTCAAAACAGAATCTTTGGCATGACCCCAACAATAATTATTTCCAAAATAAGAACAAATAAATGAATAAGGCGAGGAAAACTCAATTTTATAAGCTCAATTGGTTTTAGTAATTTCATTCATCATAGAATTCTAACATTGAAGAATAAACTGGACTTTTTATAAACAACTATCAATACCTAATTAAAAATGCTTCACTCTAAATCCTCGCTCTATTTTAAAAAAATAATCCTAAAGGGTTCACATTAGCCAAACTTGAAAGAAAGCACCAAACTCAATAATCGTGACTTCTTAGCTAGTGCTTGCGTATTTCCAAAAATAAGTCATTTCACAAATAATAAAAAATCTTTACTATAATTAATTATATCAAAGTTTTTCTCAATAAATTATTTTATTTCTTGAATTATAAAATAAATCGATATACTAGCTAATCACTTTTTTGCAGTTTTCATATTGACTAGTATATCTATTTTGCTTTGAATATTATCTACTTTAGATGCTAGCATATGAAGACCTTTTTCTAAAGAAGTGTTTGACTATGTTGATAGACCTGCAGGTAGCTGTGGCCCGTATATAATATTAGGGTCAGACAATGAGGCAAACTTATTTAGGGCTGGATCATGAGCATTCCCTTTTACAGGTTCTTACTCTGTCGGCTATTTCCCCTCTTTCTCTTCTTCTTTTACATACTTTAACTCAATGTAATCACCTACAATCAAATAGCTGTTCCTCTCGCATTTTTCCTTTTTTCTGTAAGAGGGAATGAGATAAGAGTTCTCAGAAATTATCTTCGCTCTCTCCTAAAAGCTTGCTTGACTGGCATTCTTTATTCATTAAATGTGAAATAATCTCGAAGAATAACTTTAATAATAATTGTCTTTAACATCATCGAAGGACTTGGAGATCACGGAGATGAGCAAATTTAGCATCATTACGTTAGTGTAGAGAGCACATAATATGAAAATAATCCAGATAGTAACAGGCTGCAAATTTTCTTCGAAGGCGTCAGTGTTAGTGTCTCCAATACTCAGTCTGAAGGAGTATATTAAAGAATAGGCATAGTTAGGAATGAAACTAGATTCTTCTCTTTGCTCAGACAATCTCAAGAAAGCCTCTCCGAATGCAATGTATACGATTAGTAGAATAAACAAAAATGATTTCATATCCCACATTACTACACTCAGAGCATTAATCAAGTAACCTGTATCCCTAAAGATTCTCAAAAAGTATAAGAACTTAATCCATTGTAAAAGACTTGCAAAACTATGAATAGTAGTGACAATGGCTGGTATCTCGTATTCTTCGTCCGCCATATTCCTTGCATGGAAAGAAATCAAGATTACGGTCAACACAGGCCCAATCAAGTCACAGTAATTCCAAACTGATAAGAAGTAATTCTATTTAAGCTTAGAGACCTGCCTGAGTTCATTTAAGAGGAAATATCCACTGAAAACATACAATAGAGCAATGAACACTATCCTTGCAGTTCGCACTTAACTATTGATTTTAATGATACATTTTAGAATATTTAATCATTGAAAATTTTTTAAATAAATAAGCAGATGCCTTTTAATTTATAAGGTAATTAAAAAATCTAATAAATTTTCAATTAAAATGGAAAGGGTAATTTTTTAACAATTATATTGAAAATATTGTAATCACCTTAGCCGTTTAAAACATTTGAGTATATCACAAACAATGCTAGGTAAATCAAGAAAGGGAAAAAAAGTTCAAAAATTAAGGTTTTAATTATATAAATAAGCATTTTTAGAGTGTACTCTTTTGCTAAAGGCCACTGGAAATCAATCAAAATTTTGATGAATTCGTTATTGAACAGTTAAATATCTTGGACTTTTGATAGAGCCATGAAAAAGTCTGTGCTCTCAATAGAAAAAAAAAATCAGTAGTGACGAAGTCATGAATGAAAGGTATATCTACTATCCTGATCATCAAATCTTTTTAAACTTTGCTCTCGTTAAGAATACTTGCTTTGATGCTATCTTTGTCCGGCCAAAGTAAAGCTGTGTTAACTCCATAGTTCATACCGTATTTGTCAATAAAGGTGCCAGATTAAACAAAAAATTTGAACGAGGATAAAATCTCAGTCTCTAAAATACGGCTTTATAGATACTCGCCAATTGAAGACAGCTCCAATTGAAGAAACTCATGAAGCAAGTCATTGATTGATCTAGAATGGTTATCCACTCAAAACCCCAAAACCCCATAATATGAAAAGAAAGTAAAAATAAGTTGTATATAATTAATTTCTTTATTAATACTTATAATCATGCTAAATTTTAACCCTAAACAGGCAATTTAAAGTCTTCTAGTAAGGTGGCCTTGAAGTCTGTCTCATATTCTCTGAATTTTATACCTTTAAGTGCTTCCTCTATCTCAGATAACTGAGTGTTAGGTTTCATAGGTTGCTTGATTATTACTTTGTTTACTAACTTTTTCAAAGGTTCTGATACCTTGTCTATCTTACAATGTCTTGTTGCGAATTATATTGCATCATCTTCACTTTCACACTAGTAGTATTCCTCTGGTTTCATATCACATTCAAGTATGATTGCAACTATAGACCAAATGTCCCACTGCACTGAACCGTTGAGCCAAGTCTGTCTCTATGGGAAGTAGTGTTCCTTGCACCGATGCTTCCTTAATGTTTTCTCTTCTTACAACTCTGTTGAAGTCTATGACAGTTGCTCTGACTGGTTCAAAGTTTATCATGATGTTATAATTTTGGAAAACGCATTAAAAAGAGAGACCCAATTTTTTCGAATAACATTTTTATTTTGACTTAATCTTTTATTTAATACTTATTTTCAAAAATTTAAGCATAATGATTTATTTTAATTTTCCACTATATATTACAAATTTAAGCTTGAAATTTGAAAAATTTACAAAGTTATGAGCATATTTGTTTTTACGATATTGGAATTTAATGCTAGTAATTAAAGCCATTACTAAAACCCTCCCATTATGATGAGTAGTAATAACAAGAGAGGTTATTACGGGGAAAAATTAAATATAGACATCAGTAATTATAGCTTATTTTACAGGAAAATTATAGAAATAGAATTTATTCTCCTTTAACCCCGACCTTAGAATATTCACAATTTTTTTCTCTAATAATATATTCACTTCTTGAACTCGAAAAATAACAAAGCAGAGTATAAATATTCTTTTGAAATATGTTTTTTAAATGCCATATCAAGAAATATTAAAATTAATAACATAGATGGTGTGATGGCAAAAGAAATTCCAATAAATAATTTTCTTGGATTACTCTAAAAATCAAAGAAAGAAGCAAATTTTTGTAAATTTTTAATACTTAGTTTTTGTTTTTGTTCGATTCTGTGCGATAGATAAGTCTGGGAATTGTTAAAATAGAAATTTTTTAAGAATTAGAAGAGAAGAATTTAGGATAAAACACTCTATTTCTAAAAATTTTACTGTTCTTTAAACTATAATAACATTTTAAATTCTTTTGGTATTCTTAATTACTGTTTAATTCCTAATAAGTGGGTTTCATAATGGACCGATTTTTCTATTCCCCATTCTATAAACACCAATATGTTACTTTCCTTTTACCAATTTCAAAAATCAAGCTTAATTTAGTGATATGATCTATAATTTAAATTTTAGGATGAGTATTTCAACATAGTTGGATTTAATTTGGCATCAAAAGAAGGCAAAAGATTTAAAGATATTTTGGTAAATCCATACGGTACTTACCCGGCCCTTCACGTCATGCATTACGACAGGATAACGAAGCGTCTAAATTCAAAATACTTTATAAAGCGGGAAGATTTAATTTCTTAACGACGGTGGGCTTTCGCGGTGACGTGGCACAACTGATCAAGGAGTTACGCCTGTGAATTACTTTAAATCGATTAAGTATTATATGCCCGTTAGGGGATAATTAATTCCTTAACTATTATTATTAATTTCTTAACAAGGTTTTCTGTTTCTGTAAATAATATCCAAATTTTTTATCGATATCAAGGAAGAGGAAAATCAATATTTAGGGTAGAAGGAAGAAGAAGAAGAAGAGGAAGAGGAAGAGAAGGAGGAGGAGAAATTACAAAAAGAATAAGTAAATGAAAAATAATCTAAAAGCCAAAATATCATCCTCGAATATAGTTAATAATATAATAAAATGGATTGTTAATTAAATAATAAAATAGGATACAGCTATGTGGCAGAAACGAAATATGATAAATAAGTATGTTAATTATATCATTATGAATTTCTCAGGATATGCCGCTTATATCTCGCCTGAAGAGGTCACTTACAAAGGCTGAAAGGATTTAAAGTTACTAAATTTATTAATATCGAGAGGTTTAGTAATTATTTAAAATAGAGTTACCTGCCCTTAATCCATTTTATGATAATTATTAAAATATTAGCCAATGAATATATGCTCTAATATAAGACAGCATAATGTTTAAAAATGAAGATAGATATTTAATATAATTTGTTGAAATTATATATCAATTATGCGATTACTTCGAAAATGCTTATTATAGCTAAAGATGCGTTAGATATCAATTATAATTATATTAAAATGAAGGAAATTAAGGACATAGAAGCATATCAAATGTTAATAATTATTTTACAATTCTATAACGTATCAAATTAAGAAATGCATACATAGTCATCTTATTTTGGAACACTCGCCTTGGGGTGAAATACACCCACATATATGCGTGTCAGATAATGGTTAAAATTAAGTCGAGTTCTCAAATCATATCTTATTGAAGAAAGGTACTGAAGAGATAATTAAAATAGAAATTTATATTGATATCTTATTTATTTATAATTGAATAAGCGATAAATTTAATGAATTTATTAATTTTTCTTTCCATGATTTTGATAAAGCTCATTTATTATTTAAAAAGTCTTCTTTTTTTAATTCATTAATTTGTGAGCAATATTTAAGTCAAAATAATATTTATTATAATGCAATTAGTTGAATACTCATTTGGATAATTAACAAAAAAGCTCTGAAGAAAAGGTAAGAGCTCTCTTATATGACAAGTTTGAAAAGGAATTACAATAAAGAAGACTGGAATTTTAGTATAAATAAATCCCTCCTCCTGACAGCATAATTGAGCTACATAATTAAATCCTAAAAATTATAAGATAATTAAATAAGCAATGATTGATAAATATGCTTCTTTATAGTAGAAATTAGAAGAAATATTTGAAGAAAAAAAAATTATTTTAGATTCTATCAATTACTTTCTAAAAGGCAATTTTCTTTAATTTTGAAATAATCTAATAAAGTTGAATTATCCTATTAGAATAGTTGATAATTTGTCAATAATTGATTATTATTTAAATAATAAATGCGATATAGAGTTTTAGATCAAATTCCCTGATTCAACACTTATCTTCCTTCCGCTACATTTTCAATTGTGAATAAAAATTATATTCATTTTTTATTATTGCATTCATTTCTACGGAGAAAAATATTAGGCTCTAATTCAAAATCCAATAATATGATAAGAAATAGAGAATAAGTTTTAGATAATTATTTTTTTTATTATTTGATGAATACGAAAGGCTGATCAATGATCAAGAAATACAACACTTAAATACCAGTACTTTGAAGATGCTTTAAATGGAATTAGAACCTAATTAATTTTGTAAGGTTTAAGAAATGTTGCCTGCTGAGTTATTCAACTTATCTATTATTTTTTACTTTGAGGCACATAGCTGCTTGCACTATTCATTTACTCTTTTTTATTTTGGCTTTTTTTATAACAGCATTAGTCTCATCGGGGTTCTTGTCTTCTGCAATCCTCACTCAAGGACACACCTTGCATAGTGACACGATAGAGAACTCTCATGAGTATCCTGAAGCTTTTGTTTTGTTTTGCTGCAGCTCTCGCATCTTACAATATAGTGTTTCATATCGAGGCTATTCCACATTTTTCTTTTCTAAAGTATGAATTCGATAACCGGTAGAACGACGAGTAGAGTGAGGTTTGTTTAGATAACTATTCAATTTGCTGGATTTCAAAAGTACGCAAGCATACCTTGCCAATTCGCACCAACCACCTCACTAATTCGCACAAAGATATTTCAGTAACTCTAGCGAGTTTAATGGCATAGTGTATGAACGAAATTTTCTAAGATGAAAGCTTGAAATATCAGTAAGTGCTACATACTTCTCCATATCACCTCAGGTAAGTGATCCTCCTTGCTTACTCCGTCTTTCTAATGGATTTGTGCATGTCAGTCTCTTTACTCTTGTAGGATGTATTTTGCAGTCTAGAAACCATCAACTCGATAATGAACATCCTTCTTCACCGCGCCTCCACTAGTAGACCTGTTTAAATATCACAACCCTGCCAATTCTTGTCCTGCTCCCGCACTTGAGTCGCCTTCCTTAAGATTGCTTACTCTATCTTCTAAATCTGATCGAAATCAAGAAATCATTATGCACTTAGTTTACTTTTCAGCTTAAGGCTAATTTGGTTCCTCAGCATCCCTCATATCGCATCAACTAGAGTAGCTCGATTCTTGAGTCTTGATCTCTCTTTCTTTTTTTTTGCCTGGACTGGTGAGATAGGTCTAAGTATTCTATATTCTTAAATGGTGCGAATTGGAGGTCAAGATTTTTCTCCATTTTTATTATCGATTAGGAATGGAGCTTTAGCCAATTAATTTGCATATCATTTCTATGTCCTTCCATTTGAAGCAGCTGCACAAGCTTGAGGTTTTACAAGAGAAGCTCATCCATGTGAAAAATGATTTTTGAGTAGTTGCGTTGTTAGTCCGCTCATCAAATCATTGTTTATGTGGTGTGCCACTGTCTTTCCCTCATATCTGCTCCAAAGCTGAAATAAACTTCTTCCCAAAGGCTTTTCCTCGTGAGGAAGTTCTAAAAACAATGTGGAATATGTACAGTTTAGATATGAAGAGATCTCTTGGACGAGAAAAGCTGATACAAACACATCGCCCCTTAAGTGGAGTCGTAAAAAAATTGTCATTATTGCGATGTTCAACTGTTACAAAGTGTCAATTACAGCATCATAGTTGACGCTGTGCTCTTAGAAAAACTCATGGATGCGTCAGTCGTTCTCAAGTGAGCCTTGCTTGATAAATGGAAGCTTTTGTCATAGTAGAATTCTGAAATGTCCTTCATTCTCGTAGGAAACTTATGCTAAAAGGGAAGAGTAAAAATATAATAATATAATAAGGAGAATAAGTTGTTTATAATTAATTTCTTTATTATTAATGTAGTCAGTGTGAAAATTAAAAATAATGCAAAGATAGATTCCAGGACTCTCCGATTTATTTACAGATATTTATATTAGAGATTCTTTTTATTTTTAAATGAAGTTTGCATGTGTTAGAAGACGAGCGAGTTCTTAAAAATATTATCATTAGTTACTATGACGTTTTTAATTGCTCCTATATAGTTTTTATCCATCTACTTCTATAAAGTTTATTATTTGCAATAGGACTTGAGTCCATTTCAGGCAATGAGTAGCCTAATATTATTAAAAAGCTCAGTAATGATTGTTTTTATTAACTATGGATCAGTTTTAGGTTATATAGTTTTCAAGAATGTATTAGTAGAGCCAAAAATTACTTAAATTGTAGCAGTAGACTTTTATCTTTTTTTTTCTTAGTTTTTTTGTCTTGATACAAATAGTCTGATCGTGTTTAAGTTTCGGAATTAAGATCTTTTCCTCTGCCATAGTGATTGTTAACTTAATTGCCTTCTTGTACTGGTCTCCGTCATCCATCATTAATTAAAAATGCAAATATTAAATAAAACAGACACTAAGTCAAATAAAGCGTGAAATGTATTTCATTTAGTTATTGACTCAATTCTTGAATTTTAGAATAATACTTATAATCATGCAAGTCAAATGCGAAATTACTCTAAAATAACTACATGATCCATCCTATCTCAGTTTCATTTTAACTCTAAAGTATGGATGTAGTCACCCTTATCAGTAGTAATAGCCAGTTCTCAACATCAACTCCATCGCAAAAATGTTGAGAGTGCCACACTATACTCTCGCATTTGAAAGTTGCTTTGCAGATGAGAAAGTTAGG
>JAJKFJ010021826.1:0-10279 GCA_027382625.1 Tetmemena sp. SeJ-2015 | reverse complement strand
TGATTACATTTAATTTTTTTGGATTTTATGTTTAAAACATTTAAATAATAATGCAGCAATTTACTTTGATTTACAAAGCATCAGAACATGGAATGGAGAAACAAAAATTCAAATCTATAGTTTATGACAAGGGTGGTTTTATTGCATTGACTAAAATGTATTTAATATTTAATATTGCATTTATTCTCTCTGAACATGGTCAGACATTTGGAGCATATACCACAAGAGGATACAAGTCAACTAATTAATAATTAATAATTTATTTTATGAATTTAATGAGAATACAATCTTAAATTAATAATTTCTATTACCTCAAATAAGTGGTCTGAAAAAGGATTTGAAGATAAAAATAAGAAGACTTTCAAGACAAAGAAGCATACAAAAAGACATCTACTTTGAGCTTATCGGAGTCAACTCTCATCTCCTCTATTCAGAAGTCACTTGAACTGAGTCAGGCTCTCTTCAGCTGTCCTTTACAAGATAAGCTCGGGATGTCGCCTCTCACTGTGAAAAGGGGAAGAGGCTTCCATCTCAGCTCGAACCTCCCTACCCAAAGGAGCAGTCTACCTTCACTCGCCGTCATATGGAGGGATTAGGAGTTGTCATTTCAAGGAGAAATTCTTGAGTAATGAGCTCTCTGCCTTTTATACCACTTAGGTCAAAGCGCTTAAAGTAGTCTCACCAGTGATGTCCTTATTTAGCATGAGCTACTCCACTTGAAGTAGGTAATAGTAATTAGTAAAATTAATATTATGATAAAATTAAAATATCTATTTTAAAGAATTTACTATCAACAATTCTATTTCAAATTCTCTTATCAGTTAATATTTTATTTTATTTCTTTAAATTAAGCTAAATTTCTTGCCTTATTTAATTTTAAAACAGAATATATCGTTTTTAATTTTGTTAAGATTCTTAATTTTTAAGAGACTTGATTAAAATATAGTTATGAATTTTAATGAAAGTTTATAATTTTGAAGATAAATCTATTTAATGATGTGCAAATTTAAAATATAATATGTTTGAATAACTGATAAATGTAGACAATAGGATGATAGCTATAAGAAAGAGCACTGCTTTAAAATTAAGTTCAACTAGCTCCTTGCTCTTCAGAGATACAAAGACGGGCGCAGCTACATTCCTATTATTGTAGTTAATCCTTCTATTCAGTTGATTGCCCTTGTTTAACTTTAACCACACCAAAATACATAATGTATTGTTGTCGTTGATATGGTTGAGAATAACCTCAGTTTTGAGCTTTGCCATTGTTTGAAGAGGCAGCCTTCACCCTTAATCTTAGGAGATAACTTTGAAGAAGTACTAATTTTCTCTTAATGTAATTCAACATACTATTGAGAA
This sequence comes from Tetmemena sp. SeJ-2015, assembly GCA_027382625.1. Lineage (NCBI taxonomy): Eukaryota > Ciliophora > Spirotrichea > Sporadotrichida > Oxytrichidae > Tetmemena > Tetmemena sp. SeJ-2015. The sequence continues at coordinate 8,920 of JAJKFJ010021826.1, read as the reverse complement.
ACCATAGTAAAACGTTGTCCATCTCTCATTTCGGCAACGAGTAATGACAGAAAAAGGGTTATGAACCAATATCCAAAGCTGTCCTCACTCTATATTAAAAGCTTCAACCAAGCCAAAGCAGCTCAAAAATGTTATCAAATCTTTTTAGAAATAAATACTTTGTTTACTTATATTTTTTCACTTTTATCGCTATCCTATTCAGGATCTTGATATTATAAAATTTTCCTATTAAAAATTGAAATATCAGCTAAAAGGGTTTTTATTATCGATTGAGGCCTCTTTAAAGACCATCCTAATCTAGGATAGGATGAATCTATATTTAAATTGGTCCCATGCGTAAATGCTTAGATCTAGATAAATAAAGCAATGATACCTAATCTTGTAATTTCCATAATAAGATAGATGGAAACATTATCTTCGGAAGCATACACTTCTTTTCAGTAAGCAAGAGTAAGTATAGCATTGGCGCCTTTGAATATCTATGGTCGTTCAATTGAACTTTGATTTTAGGAACAGTGTGCGAGCTACAAAAATATCTTTTTCTTCCACTTTCTCATGTTTAGCAGTATCTTTTTATATTTTATCTCCCCTTCATCCAGAGAAAAAACTTATAGCGTATGTATCCTTCTACTATAAAGAGAATCTCTCTGCCGAAATATGTTCAAAATAATAGGGACTATAGAAAGTGTGAGAGTTATTATTTTGCAAAGCTTTCAGCAAAAAAAATATAGTTGGAAATTTATTTTCAAGAAGAATGATGCTGGATCTTTATATCAAGGGCTATCTTAAGCATGAGCTCATATACAGTAATTCCATAGTTCATCTCGAATTAATCTTTTGATTGGCTTGGTATTGCTGGCTTCGTCAGAAATAATTTTTAATATAGAGTTTCTTCGAAACTCTGCAAAAGATTTTTTTATCACATCCAAATATTTTTAGAATTTTAGGAAGTTAAATGAAGGTTACAATAATTTTACGGCATGGAGACTTTTGATAAATTTATTGGCAATATTTCACTTTATTTGTTTCATTTGAACGTAGGAAGATGTGGATTGATTCCAGCCTAATAAGAAAATGCTAATTTTCAAGTCTTTCAAGAAAAATGTTGCAATATCAGATTTCAAATCTTCTGGTGAAAATGAATTTAAATTTGAAATCAAGCCCCTTCTGACTTCTAACTTTTGCATTCCTTTAAACCTGATAGATTTACATAACAAGGGTATTCATTTTGCTATATTTCGTTTGGTCCTTTAAAAATATTATGCCCAAAAACTTCTGATCCTGGAATTATTAAAAGGGCTTCGTTAATTAAGCTTGCTAAGTTACAAAATTTAAGTTAATTTTCTGCTAATGCCAAACTTTTCAATAGATCATAAAATAGCTTCTTCAAAGATAAGCCAAGCTAGTTATTTATTTAGTTGCTCATTTTATTTTTAAGACTGTTCAGAACTTTTAAAATATCTTTTTAAAGTTTTAATTATTTATAGGAGTGTCTTAGTTGGGGACTTTTAGATTCTATAAATGTAATTTTGCTCATGAAACTTTAGCATCCTAAAGTGCTTATGACTTAACTATTTAAAGATTTAAAATTGAATAAAGCTTTCTAAAAGCTCTCTTGAATATAACTATTCTTCTCTCATTCAAATAATATATATGTTGCTTTTCTGTCTCTAGACCTATCAGAGAAGGGAATATTTTATTTTTAGTTATATGTCTCTCTGATTGAGATCACTCCCTCTGAACTGATTCATTTGATTTGGTTCTTCATCTTAAGGGAAATCAATGATTCTCCTATTTACTTTAATAATTTACTCTTTAACCTTATGGTAGAACAAGCTCTTGCAAAAATATAATGAAATATAGAGGATTCTTTTATGTAAACAAACTTTTTATTGAAATGAGTATTAAAGGGAACAATCAACTAAAAAATATTATTTTAATAAAATTGTGATGGTTAGTCTAGTTTAATCCACAACACTGACAGAGCACTCAAGCGTATATTTGTTCTCAGAAAAGGAGTAGATGGAGGGAGGGAAAAAATCCTTTCTTTGGCTTTTTATATTATGAATGCAAAGATTTCGTGAGCTGCTTAAAGTGTATTTCCAGAAAATTCAATCAATAGCAGAATGTAGTTTATAATTTTACAAAAAATAATAAGATGCTAAATTAAGTTAAACTTGATTCTGCGCATTACTATTGATTGAGGACCTTATTGCTGAAGACTTCCTGAATTTACTAAAAAGTATAATACTTTACTAGATCAACATCAATTTTATTGCTTTATTTATTAAGGACTATCTTATTCTGTAGCTTGGAAAAGTGCTTTATTTAAAATTTAAATGGAAAAGAGCTTATTATTTGTTTGGCGTTTGAACCAATAGGGCCATAGTGCTCCTCAAGATTTCTTAATATACAAAATAAATATCATTTATTTAGCTGCAGATTTATTGCTCAAAGAAGTTAATTTTTATTTGAGGTTTTAAAATTAAGTTAAAATTTAACTTATATTTTTGGTGAACATTCAGCCGCAAATTGCAAGTAGCTTTAATATGGGAAAGAGACTCTTACTTGGGCTATAACACAAGAAATTTCACAAGGAATTAATAATTTTCCTTTCTGTTGGGCAGTAAGTACTCTCTTAAGTACTTGGAAGTTATCTAAGATTGAACAAATAGTTTTTTTAGGAGTAGAAAAGGTTATTTGCAGTAATTAGTGATTTTACTTATGAAGTCATATTATTTTTTAGTCAAAATTTCGGGAAGGAAAGAATATTTTGACTTAGTAAATAAATTAAGAGTGCTTGGTGCCTTTTCTTAGAAAACAGACCTAATATTTTTAAATGTATTTGTTTATTTAGAATTAATTATTAACTGAATAATATATATTCACTTTAATCTCAATCTAGAGCTTAAAATAAAAACTTAATTACCTCTTAATTAATCAATGGCCTGTTTTTATAATATAAAAAATTAGTCTTCAATTATACTGCAGAATTTAATATAAAATAATGCAAAGAAATAATAATCAATACTTAATTACAAATAGAGACACAGTATTTACAGTACAAACAGCAAATTTAAAATGGACAAGAATATTGCGTAGGAGGTATTCTTAGAATTATTTTTGTGCAATAAATTGTATAGTAATGGAACAGATACTCTAATTTTTCAAAGATCAAAACCCTAAAAATAGAAAGTAAGTAATCTCTTTAAATATCTTAAGGAAAAAGTAAAGTATATATATTGGCTATATATGTTTCTCCTTTATATTTTCCATTATCTTTTAAAATATGCTTAATGACATTTTTATGAAAATAGGGGTTTGTTTTGGAAGATATCTAGAAGAAAATTACCTTGAAGATGGAATGTATTTGAGAAAATTATCTAAGACTGAGGATTGCGGAGAGTGAAAGGCCTTAATCGTTTGACATTTCTAAAAACAAATTATAACAATAGAATAATTTAAATGGTTCAAATTCTCTTGATTAATAAAGTTTATCACTTAATTTGGCCCTATCTATACCTTTAACATAACAAGCAAAGAAATAAATATAAAGTTTTACAAAAAATTGTGTTTAGCAGAATCATTTTTCCATTTCAGAATACAAAGATCCTATAGATCAGGCTCATTTTTTATCATGTAAAATTTCATCTTGACTTTTATATTATTGAGCTTATAATTTCGTCATCCATTTTTAATACAGAGGGTATATAAATCAGGATACAATATTAAATTGCCTAAAAATTAAATGAGTTAAATTCAACATTTTTTAGAGAGTATTTTAGAACCTAAGAAATTTTTATTTTCCTTAAAGAATATCGAGCCCTCAAGGAAGTTAAGTTGTTGGTAGAAAATTAAATTATTGATGAAATAGAAAAATTAAAATTTTAAATTTAAGAAAGGCGTTAAGATTTTCGAGATCTCTCTAATCTTATTATTTTTTCTTAATTTTTTTTTTGGTAAGGAGTATTGAATTATTTAAAATAGAAGATAATTTTAAATGCAAAGCAAATCTTCTACAACTCCTTATTTAATATATTTAAATATGATAAGAGGAGAGAAGAAGCAGATTTGAGTTTATTTATATGCGCTTTATGTGCTTATAAAATATTTGAGCCACTGCATCATTGTCCCTTCTTCAATTTTTAGTTTAGTAGCTGATTGATAGCAAGAACATAATTTAGTCCTCACTGTAAAATGAGAAAATAATCAGCTTATACTTGCATCCTTTACTATCTGTTAGATTTATAGTGTGATTATTAGCAAATGTCTATGAGCCGAAGTATTTAATGTTTCTTCCTTGTGGAATTTCAGTTCCCCTTTTAGTTTAGGATGGAGCAAATAACTTTAAGGCCACTACCTAATAAAATTAAAAAGAGATCAAATTAAATAACTTTGCTCTATCCTTCAGAAAGTGCTTAAATACTAGTTTAACTTCATTTATAAACAAATTAAATAATTAATTGAGCAACTCACTCATTTTAAAAATAATTAAAATTTAGGGATTCTTTTTAAATATAAATTTAGGTTTATTAGCAAGAGATAAGTTTTGTGATCCATAATTAAGAAGAGCAAAGGAAGAGGAGTGAGAGAGTGCAGAAATATTATATTTACTCCATTTGGAGGTTATTAAATTATCTTTAAACAACTAAACTTTAGCCTAAAATAAAAAATGACTTCATTTAATGGCATTAATATTGCTGTCACAGAATTAATTAAGCAAAGTGCCACTTTTTGACTATTGGAGACTTTGCAGTTGAGATTAAAATTAGTTCGTTAATCATTCTTAAAGCTAGGAACTTTAGAGATCAGGCCGCCAATTATATTTATTGAATAGGAATTCTTAATATAATTCAAATTAATTAAAAGACGTTTGATATTTAAATTCAATGTTGTACAATATCAATACCTTAAACAAAATATTGCTTAAGTATCATTTTTACATGAAACAATTACCCATTCATTTACTAAACCATCAGCACTCATCCAGTCTATCGTACTAAAATTGAGTACCCTTCGTCTGTTTATGTCAAGAAAGCTTCAATTTATAGAATTCAATGGAAATAAAGGAGTTTATTGGTGCAATAAATAGAGCTTCTTCAAAAGATCTAGCAATATTATCCAAGCTAGATGGAATATAGAGTAAAAATATTCTGCAAAAAAAATAGACAGAATTTAAAGAGTAGTTAACTGATGATATTTTACAGACTTGGTTTAATTGAAATTTGAGCTATCACTTTGAGATTCGTTAGCAGAACTTTTTAATGGTTTTTATTCCTTCTGGAAATCCATCTTTAAATAGTTTGAGTAGTATATTCCAATTCATAACTCATTTGCTTAATATTAAAAATTCCTTTCAAAGGATTAAGGATTCGCAAGGAGTAAAGTTTGCTGTTAAGGGTATAATGAATCAGAAATTAGACAATCGCTTTGACCTATTAAATTGATTTCTGTTTGAGGGAAGTAAATAAGGGATAATTATAGACTATTTTCATACAATTCTATGAAATTAGGTGATAAATTTGTTATTCAGCCTTTCTCTCTTTCTAAAATTGAATTTTTGATTATGAGATGAATAGGAATGAAATTTTGAGAGTGCAATGTTCACAATAGCTGAAAAAAGAGAATTAAATTATAAATTATATTAAAATGGTAGAATTTAGTGACAGTTGAAATGTGTGAAATTTAATTCTCTATTAAACAATTCGACTCAGTATGAAATCCTAATGACATTTGTTTGCAATTTTTGAGAGAGCGCGCTTAGTACAGATGTTTTAGATACACAAGTTAAGATGGAAATAAAATGGATGATGAAGATAAAGACTAGCTAATATCTCATCTAACAAACTCATATATTTTTTTTTAATTATTAAATAGGAAAGGTAATAAATAGGACGAGTGTATGAGTGGTCCTTACCTCCTATAAAAGAACAAACTGACAGTTCTATCTTGGAACTGCGCAGGATTCAGCCCTCAAAAAGTTATTGACCTCCTTGAATAGGTCAACCACTACAGACCTGACATCATCTGCATTCAGGAAAACATGAACTCGGCTGTACCAATCGAAGGATATGAATTCCATTGCGCTAAATCGTGGTCCACACCCACAAGACACGGAACTTTAACATACATCAAGAAGAACCTTGGTCGAGTCTAATTTGAAACATCCATGTCCAACATTGGAGTTACCAAACTACTAGACATGGGAATCAACATTGTTAATGCCTACATCCCATTCTCAGAGAAACACAGACAGACGTTGTTTAGCCAACACATCAGATCCAATATGGCGTCCAAAGGAACCCAAAATATTCTAGCGGGTGACCTAAACTACCTATCGGACTAACTCAACAATGACTTTCCTCTCACCAGAGCTGGTCTTGACGGTGTTTCCAAGATCGACTTCATTTACTCCCCTACTCTCCCCACGGAAAAGAAAGAGGTCAAACTTTCTACATCTGACCATCTTTTCCTAGTCAGACAATTCCAGATCAGAAAAATATACCGATAGACTGTACGGATCGGTAAAGAAAAAGTGAACAGAATCCTGAGGAAGAAGTGAACTAAATTTCGGAGCAGGAAAAGTTAAACTCTAGAAAACTCTCAAAGCACTAAAATCACACACAGTATCTAGAGATACTATCCTTGAAAGAATAAGAACTGCATGGACTAGCAGAGATATGAAACAAGTCCACGCACTTGCCAAAAAGCTCCAGAAATACAAGGAGTCCAAGTTTGTTCAAGGAATCAGAGGCGAGAGCTCATGGGATACGGACAAACTGATTGCATAGAAGTTTGTCCTAATGCTCTCTAGTGTCTACTACAAACCCATTAGAAAGAAAAGAGTCTTTATTGACTAACTCAAAATGGGAACATACTACTTCTACAAAGCCCTCGGACCCCTAATGACTGAAGTAATCAGAAACATATCAAGTGACAAAGCCATGGGACCAGACGGGATTACCGACAAATGGATTAGGAAAAGAAGAAACGGAGAAGAATACATGATGTTCCTTGAAAACTGGATGAAAGGAACTATCCCTACACCATAAGAAACACTTGAAGCAAATCTATTCCTCCTATCCAAAGAAGACACTAACTTTCCACCAATTGGAAGGATAAGACCTCTTGCAGCTTATTCCCCAATCAGGAAAGGGATGGAAACTGTACTTGACAGAATTGATTCAGAAGCCTAATGGGCGATGATCAATGAGAACCAACACGGATTCAGACCTGGTTCCTAAATCCAATACCCAACACAAGAACTGATTGAAGAACTAGCTAACGAAACCTGGGACTATGCATGGTTCATAGATTTCTCAGATGCTTACAACACAATCTACTAACCCATACTGATCGGAAAACGAAAAAGGGGGATCTGAAATTTATTTATTTAAAACGGGAGTGGCCGTATGGCTTCCCCAAGTTTTAAAATATAAACGCAAGACACCGTTGTCTAAATGCGTTTTATTATTATATTATTATTTTTATTATTTTTTATTATTATTATTATTTTATTATATTATTATTATTATTATTATTTTTATTATTATATTATTATTTTTAAATTTTTATTATTTTTATTATTATTATTATTATTATTATTATTATTATTATTATTATTATTATTATTATTATTATTATTATTATTATTATTATTAATTATTATTATTATTTTTATTATTTTTATTATTTTTTTTATTATTATTTTTTATTATTATTATTATTATTATTATTTATTATTATTATATTATTATTATTATTTTAAATTATTATTATTATTATTTATTATTATTATATTATTATTATTATTATTAAATTTTATTTATTATTATTATTATTTTTAATTTTATTATTATTATTTTTATTTTTATTATTAATTATTTTTTATTATTATATTATTATTATTATTATTATTATATTTTATTATTATTATTATTTTATTATTATTATTATTATTATTATTATTATTTTTATATTATTATTATTATTATTATTTTTAATTATTATTATTATTATTATTAAATTATTTATTATTATTTTATTATTATTATTATTTTTATTATTTTTATTTTATTATTATATTTTATATTATTAAATTTTTTATTTTAATTTTTTATTATTATTTATTATTATTTTTATTATTAAATTTTTATTTTTATTATTATTATTTTTATTATTTTATTATTATTATTATTATATTATTATTATTATTTTATTATTATTTTTATTATTTTTATTATTTATTATTATTTTTATTATTATTATATTATTATTATTATTATTTTATTATTATTATTATTAATTTTATTTTATTTTTTATTATTTTATTAAATTTTTATTTTATTATTATTATTATTATTTATTAATTATTTTATATTATTATTTTTATTATTTTATTTTTGATAGGAAAAATGTCAAAAATTATGTGGGACAAGTCTCTTATTAATATCATCTTTAAAATATCAATCAAAAATTTTTATCGAAAAACGAGTGCGAAAAACACGAGTGCGAAAAAAACGCTGCGAAAAAAGAATGCTAAAACATAAGTTCGCCAACATTAAAAAATATAATAGCTGTCATCATACATGAGTTGTATACATGAGTTCTAAAACATGAGTGCTAAAACATGAGTTCTAAAAAACGAGTGCGAAAACATGAGTGCGAAAAAATGAGTGCTCATCATGATTGCCAAAATTATAATAAAACATTGTTGCCATACACGAGTTACGAAACATGAGTGTTCATACTTGAGTACTAAAACAAGAGTGCTCAAACATGAATGCCCAAACATGAGTTCTCATACTTGAGTTCTCAAACATAAGTGCCCAAACATGAGTGCTCAAACATGAGTGCCCAAGCATGAGTTCTCAAACATGAGTTATGAAACATGAGCTATGAAACATAAGTTACGAAGCAT
>JAJKFJ010021825.1:0-69520 GCA_027382625.1 Tetmemena sp. SeJ-2015 | reverse complement strand
ACAATAGATTTGATCGGGTCTCAATCAAGGCCCTGACAACGGTTATTCTCAGCAATAAGACATGCAGCAGATGGCAAACTAGTCACTTGGAAATGACTTGTGGATTCTTGCTGCACAAAAAGTACAGGAACAAATAAGTAAGTTATCATAGATGAATATACATATGCAGAAACAATGCTTATTCTAATCTGGTATATCTCAGCTGTTTGATAAATTTGGATTTCAAATTTGGTAAACTGCCTCTTTTATTTGGCTTAAGCTGAAAGAACCTCTAGCGTGATTTTAGACTATAAAAATCTAATAATTCTTCCCTTTAGATATGCAGCAAGAAAAGACAGTTGTATTCGTGGGCGAGAAGTCAAGGGAAAATCATCCCTTATTGCGAAGTTCTTAGATGAGCCAGTTAAAGATGACATGAAGGAAACGACTGCACTTGATTTTCGATACGGAACTAGAATAAAGGATGAAAAGAAATAGAAAGTTAACATCTATGAGCTTGGTAAGTACTCCCAATGATTTCATGAGATAGAAAACTCTCAAAATTCTTTTTTAACAAATTTATCTTTTAATTTCTCTTTCTATAGGTGGAGGACGCATTCTATCAAGTTTGTTGGCTGCTTCATTGACCCCATTCAACTTTTCCCTCCCCGCAGTTTGCATAGTTTAGACCTCTCCGCACCAGGAGGACCCATCGACTCTCTTCAATACTGGTTTGCAGTTGTGAGGGAATACTCTTAAAAGGCCATAGAAGAGTTACAGAAAAATAACCCCCAGCTTTTCCAGAGATGAGCAACGCCTGTTAAAAGGGTTTTGAAAAGCACGACGATAGAAAAAGATGAATGTGCGTTTTATTTCAATGTGTCTATGGTTCCAATAATCGTGATCGGAAGCAAGTTTGATGTCTTCGCAAACTAGTATGAATCAGTGAAAAAGCGCTAGCTCTGCTTGGCACTTCGTTATCTCTGTCACATGAACGGGTGTGATCTCGTCTTCGGAAGTGTAAAGGAAAAACTTCCCTCTCAACTTTACAAAGCAATGATTACACGCCACGTTTTCGACAGCTCTTTGCAAGCTAAAGTGGAGAAAGACGCAAAACAAGCTTTGAATATCTATGCTGGCAGTGATAACTTCCTTTAAATAGGTGAACCTGAGGTAAGTAACTTCCCATACTTAAATTTTCATAGGGTGCTGGAATGAGAGGCAAGGTGTCTTTTGAAAAGCTATGGCAAGACATCATAGAGCAAATTTTCCCAAAATCTAATGCAAACACGCAAGGAGTGTAGCTCGGAGACATGAAGAGATATGCAGAAGAAAAAATTGATGCCATGAGAGCGCAGAAAGATGAAGAGCTCGAGCAATATAAGAAGGAAATTGAAAGAGCGAAGAGGTTTGAGAGCTAAAAGGGAGGCTCTTAGATTGGAGGATCTTCAGCTGCAGGTGGTCCATTGAAATAATTTTGATTATCCCTAATTTATTGTATTGAATGTAGATAGCAGAAAAAAAAAAAGAAAAAATTTTTACAATTAATAAAAAATCAAATCCAAAGAGATAGTAAAATTTTGGGAAAATTTTTTGCTTATAAATGGAAGGATTAAATTTTTTTGAAAAAGGGAAATTTATTTAAGACTTAAAAATGCGATGTATAATTTGTAAAATTAAATTAAGTCTTTGAGGTATTTAAATCTGTTAGAGATATTCTTAATAATTTGATTAAATAAGTATTGCACTTAAATGAAGTGTGAGAGTATATGTATTTTCTTATATTGATGGAATAATGGTTGAAAGCACAACTGGATTGATCATAATCTCTAAGCTCTATCAGGAGGGAAAGATCAACGACGAGGACAGAGAAAGACTTAAGGGTAAGTAGAGAAGTTAAATTCTCATTCAGATTTGACAAGCCCTCTAAAAGTTTGCGTCTTGGAAGGAATAACTTTTATTTTGACTTTATACGGATGTCTAAAATTGATTATAGATATGATTTTCAACGAAGACGCCATCCTTCTTACAATGAATTATCTTAAACTTATCTTTTTTTGCTATTCTGCAACTTTTCTAAATTTACGAGGACGAGGAAGACTTGAAGCAAGCAGTGTTAAGTATTGCAAAGGTGGTATTATGGAGATGTCTAGACCGGCAGTGATAGACGCGTCTTAGGGAGACCCAAATGAACTTGACTAGGTAATATCTTCCTCTGCAATTCCAACACACAGGGATTTTATAAATTTCACTACCTTACATAATATCCTCCCTCCTAATAAGATGGATCCTCAAAAAGATACATAATTACTAGTTGGGCATTCCTTCTTTTTTTAATTCCTCTTAACTCATTTTATAGGCAACTAGCCCTACCGACTCAGCTCTCGACATGAAGAAAAGAAAGAGACTCAACTAACTCGCTGCTCAAGAGGAGAGGAACAAAAAGCAACAGCAAGAGACTAGCGGCGTTCTAGGAATCAGTGACTGCGATCTCGGAAATTCACCACAGATGTCCAAGGGCAGCATTATAACTTTAGTGAGTTTTTATTATTATGGGAAAGAAGAAGGCAGGAGGAAAAATGAGCCCTCTTGGAGGAGTCGGCAGCAGGACCTTCCAACCACCTAAGGGCGGAGTTCAGTGAGGGGATAAAAATTTTGGGAAAATTCCAAAATTAAAGGGAAATTTATTTTTTCTTAGGATTTTTTTTTGAAGGAAGATTTTTTGATAGGGGGTTGGGTTTTTTGTGAAAAGAATTACGTGCGTGCATCTAACAGCCTCTCTAAGTGATATTCGTAATAAATGTTGTAAAATTACATCTAAGGTGGAATAAAATTTTTCTCCTCTGTGATCTTATTTGTTTATTGTTTAGGCTGTTTGAGAATCGGGAACCGACTCTATTGAATGCATATGTGATAATTTTAGCACCTAATTACCTAACTTGAATTATAACAACACATCTCCTTTCTACTATAGTTTTATAAGATGGTAGCAACCAGTCGAAGTGGCTGCATCTTCTAAGGTAATTAATTACTGAATATAATCTCTCATTAATTTATACTCTGATAATAATCGTGTAGTAGTATATTTATTTCCAATGCTTTTTTAAATCTTATTTCAGCATCCTGCTCTCGAAGAAAATGCAATTAGAAAGAATTAAAATTTATTTATTAAAGATTTATCCATTATAAATTAAAAATGGAAATACCTCTCCCCTCCAAAAATTAAAATTATAAAGAACTGACTAATTCATTTCTTTTAAAACTTTTTTAAAATTTTAAAAAAAAAAAAAAAGACAGTAATTTAAACAAAATTTTTAAAAGCTTTTAAAATAAAAAACCCTTTTCCTGATTTTTTAAATAATAAATTTCTGGCAAAAAAATTTTAAAAATTTAAATGTGTAAAAGAAAAAAAGGATAAAAATTTTTTTCAAACCATAATTTTTTAAAAAAAAAATTTTTTAAAATAAATAAAAACAAAGGTATTTTAAATTAAATAAAGGGGTTTTGTTTTTTTGCTTTTTAGAAAATTTTCTTTTAAAAAAAAATTTAAAAATTTTAATTTAAAAATTTTTTAAATTGGGTTTGTTTTTTATGAAATAAATTTTTTAAATTTGGAATTTACAAGTTGGATTCGAGTGATAATTTGAAAAGTTTGAATATTAATAATTATTGATAGAATATTAAAATATGCAGAAGGTTGAAGTTTTTTGGGGAGGGGTTTCCCCTCGCTTCCCCTTCGGGCACACTATTCGCAAGGTTTTAACCCCTTTTTTACCCATTTTTTCATTTGTGAAGGGAAATTTCTAAATTTTTTAATTTCAATTCATTAAATGATTTTTTTTGTTTAGTGTCCCCAAAACGGTGGGACTGTTTTTTGGGGGGCCAAAAAGGGGATACCGGAAAATACATTATCCCGGGGATACTTTTTCCACTCGGGCCTTATTTCAAAAAATTTGGGCTAAAATTGAAAAAGGGAAACATTTTCATTCAAAATTAATTTTTTAAAATTTAAAAAATAGATTTTATATTCAACCAAAAAGTTAAAATAATGTTAAAAAATTATTCATCAACTTTAATAATTTCATAATTCACAATCTTTAAAAATTGTCAGGATTAAATTTTTTATTATTCTTAAAAAAAAAGATTTTGCTCATTCTTTGCTGATCAGAATTAAAAAACAGCTGCGATACACATATTTAAGCCATTTTTGGAATCCATAAATATTTATTGATAAATGAAAAAAATCCCACTGAAAATATGAATAAGATTCAAAAAGGCTAGCTTATAATTATAGCAGTGCAAATTTTACTCTTCTATAATTAGAGTGAACTTTGATTACTAATGAGATAGCAGGTATTTAACTCATAATTTATTATAGGATCTGGTATCGCTCCTTCCCCAAGAGCCGCTCACGGCAGTTGCTCAGTCGATCAACTTCAGATGGTCATTTATGGTGGAGCAACAGGATATAAAATAAGTTGTAAATTATAATCTACTCTTATAAATCATAATAAAATTAATCTTAAATAAAGAATAATAACCTATCTTTAAAATAATGCATTTTAAGGAGGTGGAAGTTTGGCTTCTGATGATTTGTACTTGCTAGACTTAAGAAACGGCGACCAGGCTGCCTAGTGGATGATCGTGCCTATTGTTGGCCAGACCCCAGGTCGTCGCTATGGACACACCATAGTCTTTTCCAAGCCCTTCCTCTTGGTGTTTGCTCATTAAAATAAACCTTATTCTAATTTGCTGGAAATACTGGTACTGAAGCAGTGAATGACGTGTGGTGCTTGAATGTTGACAAGGCTCCCTTCTCTTGGGCCAAGCTAGAAACTCCAGGGGAAGCACCCTGCGTAAGAGTCTATCACTCTGCTGCACTTTGCCAGACTGGCTCAGCGACAGGGATGATGGTTATTTTCGGAGGTAGAACTTCTGATCAGAGCGCATTCACAGTAACTCATTTCTTTAATGAGAAAAGATTTTAGATATTGCTTGATTGAAAGATACCTGGGGACTGAGAAGACACAGAGATGGAAGATGGGACTGGGTGAAGGCTCCTTACAAGCCCAACACTGAGGAACCATTAGCCAGGTACTAGCACTCTACTATCTTCGTGGGCACACTCATGATGGTGCTTGGAGGCAGAACTAACAACGTGGGAGAGAATGTGCAACTTGAGGTTTACGAGACCGAGTCTTCTGAGTGGAGAAAGTTTTCCACTCTACAGAGATTCAGACACACCGTTTGGGCTGTCGACGCAAATATCTACATGCATGGTGGCTTTGAAAATGAGACACCCATATTATATTCCAACCAACACTATTGTCAAGTTGGATTAAAACAAGGAACTATTAATTAGCATATGGACTTACTTGGCATCTTCAAGGGCAACTAGATTCTTATTGACAAACTAAAAACTGTTGTTGGTCCAGCTACTGGCGGTAAGAATGGCTTAAGAGGAGACAGATTTAAATTCAATCTTAGAGAGCATAATGATTTAGATCTGGGGAATCTCGCTCAACAGAGGACTCTTGGTCTAATGGATCTAAGACTCCCCCATCAGGTGGTAGCAAGTCCCCAACCATTCGCTTCGATCCCATTTCTATTGTGACCAATCCCGACAACAAGCCCATCCAAGTATGAACGATTTCGGCGGGTGCAATTGGGCACTGCTGCTGCCCGGGGCCAAAGGGATCCAGGCGGCAACTCTGTAGACACTCTCTACTCTCTTTTCCTTATTTAGTAAATACTTTGTATTGAAGCAAATTAATTCCTGAATTTTTTGGGAACCCCCGAAAGGAACCCAATTTATAAATATACCCTTTTAGAAGATTGAAATGACTTTTATTAATTTATGAACGATTATATTAAGAGAGCACATCATTGCTCTTGCTGAGGAGTGCTAAAAGATTCTTGAAGATCAGCCTATGGTCCTGAGAGTAGATGCTCCTTTTAAAGTGTTCGGAGATATCCATGGTCAGTATCAAGACTTGAATTACTATAATCCCATTGCATCTTAAATGACATTTGTTTGGACTTGATGAGATTCTTCGATCTGTGGTCAACTCCCAGTGAGACTGGAGATATCGAATGCTTCGACTATTTGTTCTTGGGCGACTACGTAGACAGAGGCTCTCACTCACTTGAAACCATTTGCCTGTTGATGGCCCTCAAGGTAAAGTACCCTGATAAAATCCATCTGCTCAGAGGTAACCATGAAGACAAGTGGATCAACAACGCCTTCGGTTTTGCAGAAGAGTGCTCTCACAGACTGGGTGAAGATCCAGCTGAGCCAGACTCTTTATTATAGGTAGTGAAGAATGAATTTCCTTTTTACAACTCTGTGTTCAACAAGATCAATGACTTGTTCGACTGGCTCCCACTTGCTGCAGTGATCGAAGATAAGATCGTTTGTCTCCATGGAGGTAATAAAATCTTTATTTTTAAAGTATCGGAAGCACCTTAGTTAACATAGAGCAGATTGAGATGATCCAACGCCCACTTGAGGTTATCCACGAAGTCTCTACTCCAGAGCAGCAATTGGTCGTGGACATCCTCTGGTCAGATCCAACTGACAATGATTAGGAGCTCGGTATTCAGCCCAACTTTATCCGCGATCCCAACGGAACTGGAAACATTGTGAAATTCGGCCCCGACAGAGTCAAGCAATTCTTGGACAACAACAAAGCCAAGTTCATTTTGAGAGCTCACGAATGCGTTATGGACGGCTTCGAACGCTTTGCTGGAGGACAACTCTTCACTGTCTTCTCAGCCACCGATTATTGCGGTAGACACAAAAACGCAGGTGCCATGCTCTAGATTACCAAGAATAATTGAAATCTGCACATGAAGAGGCCTTGATTGTTTAAGAATTATGAAATCGTGCCTAAGATGATCTACCCTCTTAACAACCCAGAGCAAAACTGGATCACTGACGAGGAGCCTCTAAAGAAGAGACCACCCACTCCTCCAAGATGGGCCAATTAAGGACCTAGAAAGTCTTCCTACGATGAGTAGGAAGAGCAAGGCCGATGAACAGAATTGTAGAATTCATCAGGCAGTCAAGAACCCAATATATTCTTATAAGACTTGCTTAAATATCTTCATGTGTGGAGTTTACTCTCTTTAATTAGACTTTATCAGGCTGAAAGAGTGAACACTCTCTATATACTCATATTATATAGAAACGGATGGTCAGCATTCAATCAAAGTAGATGATGCTAACATTAATTACGCTACTTCTTATTCTTGACTATCATTTTAGCTAATTGTTTACAAATTCTTAAATCATTTTCTTAAGCTAAAAATTGAAAAAATACTAGTCAGTCATTTGCGAAATAAGTGAGTTTTTTTTTAGATTACAGTGGGATGATTGTGGAAATAGTATAAACTGCTTATTTATAGCGTGAATTAGAAGCTTGTTTAATTATATCTTTTAAATTAGAAATAGAGACTTGTTCCATACAGAATAAAAAAAGGAAAAAGAGCCGTTTTCAATGTTGGATTTTTAAAAATAATTTGTAGTTTATTTATTAAGTACAATTGTTTTCTTTTACTGCAACTGAACATATGCGCTTTCTCAATTGGAATCATCATTGTTGGTTCTTACAGATCGCTCAGAGAAATGATTGGAGAGATGAAGAAGTTGCTAACTATGGAGAAGGGAGCAGAATCATTAAATATACATTTAATACTATTGTTGAAAGTGAAAGTGGTATAGAGACTATTAGTAATAAAGATGCCTTGCAGTTCCCACTGTTTGCAGGAGGTACCTTACTCTTCCTCTACGCTCTGATCCGCTTCTTTGGCAAAGAGTCAGTCAACTACTTTGTGTTGGGTTACATCGGACTCGGAGCAAGCACTGGCATCAAGGCTATGCTTCAGTCATTCCTAGGAGAGACTGTCGACAAGTTAGATGAGGCCAAGTTGATCAAGATAAAGAACTCTTACATCGAGTTGGAGGTGAGTCCCTTGGACATCATCTGCCTCATTCTTTCGGGAATCGCAGTCGTTATCTATGCAGTAAGCAAAAGCTGGATCTTCAACAACATGATTGCCATTGTGTTCTGCGTGCACGCCTTGTAGATGATCTTCTTGGGCAACTTCAAGACTGGCGCTCTTTTGCTCTCACTTCTTTTCTTCTACGACATCTTCTTCGTGTTTGGCACTGATGTCATGGTCACTGTTGCTAAGAATATCGATGCCCCCATCAAACTCATGTTCCCCAGAGTATATAGGAATATCATTTTTATGATTAGAGATCTAACCACTGACCCCAAGCAGTATTCTATCCTTGGTCTTGGAGATATTGTTATCCCAGGTATCTTCATGTCACTCTGCCTCAGATTTGACGTGCTAAAGACTATGAAGAAAGAGCAACTTAGCTCCTTGATCGAGGCTGAAAACTCAGGTAAGGTCGCAGACAATTCATAGCCAATATGTTATTCTGCTATTAACTTGTGTGTTAATTCATTTGTGCAACACCTTATCCAGAAAGCAAACGCAGCTCCTAAATCCTACTTTCTAGCTGTGATTGTGGGCTATCTGATCGCCATCATTACTACAGTAGTCATCATGATAATCTTCAACCATGGACAGCCAGCTCTTCTTTACCTCGTGCCAGGATGCTTACTTGCAGTTGGAATACTTTCACTTATCAATCATTAAATTGATGTGATCTATATTGATCAAGGGAGAGTTTGCTGAAGTATGGAGTCACGATGAGACCTCATATATGGGAGCCGCAAAGGAGAAGGAGAACTGAAATAAGAAGACTTGATTTTTGAGTTATCTTAGAGTTTTAAGATTGATCGGATTTTTTTTATCTTAATCATTATTTTCAATTATCTTTTCTCAATTAGTGTTTAGAATAAGAATTTACAGATTGCGATAATAAAGACGTCAAGGCTAATGTAGAAGGAGAAGTTTACTTAATAATTTGAGCTATTTATTATATTTTGATATCAATCCGCCTCACGCATCAAACATATCACTTTGTTTTAAAGATATTTTACGATATGATGTTAGATATATTAAATTTAACATGGAAGAATCCTATACAGCTAATATCGCGTCATTGGAATTTTCAAAGTCAAATTCACTAACCCAAAATATAAGCAGTGACAATCAATCTTCTGAAGATCAAAGCTGACAAATTTAAACTTCACTCCTTCAGCTTAGTTCAAACCTAAACACTAACTCTATAGAAAATTAATTTAATAAATAGATTGTTTATATTAATCTCCGCTGAGTAAAATCCTCATTAATTTGAGGGAGAAGCTATGAATTTAGATGATAAAAGTCAAAATAACAGCGCAAAGGAATATCATCACATGAACTACAAGCCTTGGAACTTCAAGTACATAGACGAAATTAATTTCAGAGAGAAGATTGAGAGGAGACCTTTTGAAAAATTCTTCCTTGAATTCCGCCAATACGATTAAGAAATGCACTCTCTCAAGGCTAAGAATCAGCCATAAATTTATTGTTTTATTTAAGATGTTTAATTAGCACTTGGAGAATATGGATTTGCAGTAGAATGTCAACTTCACGTAAGTTTCTTAAATAACTACATTTCCTCCCTCCTTTATAAAATCATCAAGCCCCAATAATTTAATATCATTATCTTCCATTGTACATAGTCTGACTTTCGTTATAACAAAGTTCTGTAGTACTTCCGCCAAGTATGTAGAAATGAAGGAGAAGAGCGATTAACTGCTGAAGGAGAATTTAGCCCTAGTGAGTCAGCTTTAAGAAGTGACTTAGCTCTACTTGACTTCAAAGGGCCGAGTGCGGGAGTTGGAGTAAACCAAGAAACAGCAAGGGGATAAAATAGCGCAATTGGAGGATGAGATACTTGAGAAGGAGGAAGAGAAAGAACTCACACAGGTTAAAGTGGAGTACTTCAGAAATCTAGTGGAGCAAAAGGACCAGGAGATTCAGACATTCACTCCATTATAAGCTAGTTAGTTATTTAAGTGGATCTAAGATTTGTGATTGAGATCTTAGTATGAGCAGTTCAGATAAGATTTGATGCGCTAAAAATAACTGCTAGAAGAGTAAGCTAGAAAATCTTGAAAAGTCATTTTAAAACTGAAATTATAGGAAAGTGGTGGACTACGAGAGATATTCTGTGAGCATACAAGATAGCTAGAGGAGGCAGCATGAACTCAAGACAAGCAGGTCCTATCTCAACCTAAATGACAACAGTCAAAATTTTATCTTCACAAGTATTCATTCTTAAAATTCGAGGAAACTGCCTGCGCAACTGATAGAAGACTACAACTTCTTTGATGAGAAGAGAGACTTCAATAAGACAAGCATCAAGCAACAGAATAGGAAGAGTAACCCTTTCTTAGCGGGAAATTCAACCTCAGACCACAACTATCCTGAAGAGAGTAAGTTAAAAGGGAATGACAAGTTGCATTAAAAAGGAGCTCAGAAAGTTGAATCACAAACTTTAATTCATGTTGCTTATTTACTTCTTATCATCTCTCCTTGGGAAGTACGCTATGCAAAAGAGCAAGGTTAAGGCCTTGAAGCATGTGAAGTCAGACAGCCACTTTGAGATTAGGAGTTACTAGAGCAACTCAAACAATAGTCACAACACTGACAGCAGCAATAATGAGAGGATAAGCGCTGTCTTTTAAAACTAGAGAAACGATTCAGCTAAGAGCAAGTCGCCAGTTGGATTTAGACCTAGCAGCAGTACTCAAAATTATTAAGACTTGTGGAGTTAAAGTTTGAATAAAATTTGAAGAGGTCAACTGAGGCTTCAGACTAGTCAACATTGGATTTTTCAGTGGCAGGAGGGCACACTTTAGCAAATTAAAACGGTTTCTCATCAACCAAACTTCTGTAGAAAGTCTCAGGAACAAATGAATTCAGCGATCTTTCACAAATATTCTATTATTTATCTGTAGCTAGCTTATAATTTAAATTCCACTGTTTTTAAACAGCTCAACAGAAATCAGTCGCTCAGTTATCCACATAGAATGATATGGAGTCAATCATTGAAGAGGAAAGCAAGTATGAGCACAGCATGATTATAGTATGCTGCTAATTAAATTATGATTTAACCATTCCGAACCACCAACTCAATTAGACCGTCAACAATAAGAGAAAGAGCTCATCCACATTTTTCGATATCACTGATTCCCACAACGCCAGAGAAGTGTGTGCTTGCTCATAACCAAGGAGGGTCTTGTCTAGCAATGAGCAGATGTGGAGAATTGATAGCCACAGGTTATGAAACACAAGTCAAAGTATGGGAGGGAAATACCCTTTAACTAAAGACCTCATTTTCTAAGTTCACTAAGCCTATAACTTGCATGACCTATTCCCAAAATGCTGAGCATCTGTTAGTGTGTACAGCTGATAACCAAGCTAAGATTAATTCACATATCTTCAAATTTTGATCTTGAAGGCGAATCCTTTGAGAGTGATGACTTTCTTAAATGGGCACACAGATCTCATAAACTCTTGCTGCTTCACTAATTACAGTTCTAAATGCATTACTGGCAGTAATGATAGACTTATTAAGATTTGGGACATTTACAGAGGACAATCAATAGAGCAGTTCAATTATACTGTATTTATCTTTTCTTATATAGTTTGTGTGCTCTTCTTAATGTAACTCAGTAGACGTGAGTTACTCCGACAGAGTTTATGTGAGTGGTCATCTGGACGGCAGCATCAGAATATGGCAGTCAAACTCAAAGTCCCCCGCCAAGGAGATAATTTATTCTTTGTCTTTGTAATAATTGGGTTGCATGACGATGCTATAACCTCAGCTATATTTATGCCTGATAGTAACTACA
The DNA here is from genome assembly GCA_027382625.1 of Tetmemena sp. SeJ-2015. Taxonomy (NCBI): domain Eukaryota; phylum Ciliophora; class Spirotrichea; order Sporadotrichida; family Oxytrichidae; genus Tetmemena; species Tetmemena sp. SeJ-2015. Next base: position 57,719 of record JAJKFJ010021825.1, on the reverse strand, counting down.
TTTTGACGAACTCAAAGGATAACACTCTCAAGCTTCTCGACTCTCGAACTTATGAAGTAGTCTAGACTATCATCCCATTTTATTTCTAATTATATATCGAGGATGCACTTAACTACAGTAGCGTTGCTCAGCCCTCTCGAATCGCCCTAAATCCTTTGGGCAATATAGCCCTTTGCCCCTCTTAGTCAGGCCATGTTGTAGCTTTCGATATTGATTAAGGTAATAACACTTTTAAAATGAAGATTTTAATTTTTGAGTGTGGGGCCTTCGTAAGAACTCTAAAGAATGATTAGTTGAAGGGCTTAGAAGATTTCGACAAGCAGGTCACAAGCTTTAATGGAAGTATCAACTCTCGAATTGTAGACGTTGGATGGGCAAGTCTCCAGAATAGAATCGCCACTCTAGACAGAAGTGGCTACCTCACAATTTGGAATTGAAGAAAAACTCTATCTTACACAAATATTATGAACATATTTACCAAAAACAACAAACATCGAAGACGAGACAGTTAAATATATCTAATCTATAAATCAAACAACCTATGAACACACACACCATCAAATATATTTAGTATTTATCTATAAATCTTACAAAAAAGTAGAAATGACTTCAAAATTTAGCATTTATTTTGAATATGCATTCGACAGAATTCGATTTTTTGCGAGCGGTAATTATTGAATATTGTAATCTTGGAGAGTATTAACGCTCAAGCTTTAATTATATATATTTAGGACTCTCTAGCTTTTTTCGGGTGATTGGCCGCATCGTGCTTATTTGATTTGAATATAGATGGAAATTTAATAAAAAAGAAAATTAAATTATATATTAAAATGGATTAAATCAGCTGCAGTTAAAAAACGCCGAATTTGATTAATTATTACATCATTGGATTCAGTATAAAATTTTAAGAACTTTATTTCCATATAATTTTTGAGTGGTAGTTCTCATTAAAGAGTTAGAATCAAGTTTTTAAAAGGTTGATATTCGGTTTCAAGGATTTCTTCGCACATCATATCTCTTGATTGAGAGGTGCTGTTGAGATGATTAAAGAAGAAAATCATATTAGCTTTTGATGTGTAATCGAACAAGCTGGAGATCAGGGGAGGTTTAGTAATTTCAACTTACATAAAGTTGCAACTCTTCATTTATTACTTTAACCAATCACCGATTTTAATTCAATTTTCAACTATAATCGATAGTTATTAAAACTATAAATCAATTAAACTCACACACAACTACACTCAAACTATCTTCAATCTACCTAAATGGAACTCAGAGTCGGAGGAAAGTACAGACTTTCTAGAAAACTAGGCTGTGGTGCCTTTGGAGACATCTACCATGGTAAGTCACCCGCCCCAAATGCTTTGGACACTAATTTACGGTTTCTGTAGGCACTAACATCAAGACTAACGAGGAGGTGGCCATTAAGTTGGTAAGATTCAATTTTAGCCACAAGCTGAAGTTTACCCCAAATTTTTTAGGAACCCGTCCGCACCAAGCATCCACAGTTACTCTATGAGACTAAGCTCTATCGCATCTTACAGGGTGGCGGTAAGTGGAAACCCACGGATTTAAGGGCTTTCAGAAAATCCCAAAATACCCTCCAAAAAACTAGCTTTCTAATTATACATATTTTAGTCGGCATCCCAAACGTCCATTGGTTCGGAGTCGAGGGCGACTACAATCTTATAAAGTCACTTATTAAGTGTATTTAATTTTTATAATGAGTGAATGTGATGGTGATTGACCTACTTGGTCCAAGCTTGGAGGATCTATTTAACTACTGCAAGAGGAAGTTCTCACTCAAGACTGTGCTCATGCTAGCTGATCAGATGGTAAGTAGATTTATTCAGTAGTGGGTTCTGAGTCTATACTATAAGAGACTCAAAATAAGGGAGGGAGCTACACATACTCCTTAGTTTAGGTAAATATAAGCCTATCCTTATAACCTATCTCCCCAAACGATTAGATTCGTTTGAAAAGAGTCATATATAATCGTCTAAACTATCTCAACCTCCTATGATGAGATTTGAAGTTTATACTTTCTCATCTGGATGCCAATAGAATTGTTTCCATTACTTTGCTTTATTCCTTATTCAAATGCCTTGGGATCCTTTAATCATACTATGCTTATAAGATCTCGATTAAACAAAAGCTCTTATATATATTCTAAACCCAACTTACAAGGCCCACTAATCCTATTTCACTATCTCTCACTCGAACAAATGATCTAATTGATATTTAGTTGCAAAGAATCGAGTTCGTGCACTCCCGCCACTTCCTTCACAGAGACATCAAGCCCGATAATTTCTTGATCGGTATCGGAAAGAAGCAGCACTACGTCTACGTTATCGACTTTGGTCTTGCAAAACGCTTCAGAGACCCAAAGACCGGCGAGCACATCCCCTACAGAGATGGCAAGAACCTCACTGGAACTGCCAGATATGCCTCAGTCAACACCCACCTTGGTATTGGTAAGTTATTTTTTAAGCTTTCTAATCTGCCTCGTCACTCCTTGTATTGACCAAGGATTTTGTTTATCTCTCTATCCACCTTCCCTCATTCTTCTCTGGCTCATTTTCTAAAACTCCTCTTTAGAGCAATCAAGAAGGGACGACTTGGAGTCTCTGGGCTTTGTGCTGATGTACTTCAACAGAGGTTCTCTGCCTTGGTAGGGACTCCCTGCTAAGACCAAGAAGGAAAAGTACGAGAAAATCAGAGACAAGAAGCTATCGACTTCTATTGAAACCCTGACTAAGGGCTACCCTGAGGAATTCGCCATCTACATGAACTATTGCCGCTCCCTGAAGTTCGAAGAGAAGCCCGACATCGGTTACCTCAGAAAGCTGTTCAAGGATCTCTTCTACAGAATGGGCTACGAGTACGATTTCGTGTTCGACTGGATGGTTAAGAAGCAAGGCCCCAGCAGTAACCCCTCCCTCAAGCCTGACGAGGAGGCCAAGCAGGATGGTGATAAACCTTTGTAAACTAACTCTACATATTCAAGCTGCTTAGATGAGTTTAACTAAATGATGGACCAGCCTCCTATCTGAGTAATTTGAAAGCCATCCTTTAACTTAGAGAGCTATGTTTGCATCTCAGAGTGACTCCCTCCACAACATTCCAAAGACTAAATTGCCAAGGTCTCAGTAGTAGTATAGTATAAACAAGGGAAGGGAGTCCACGCGCTTTCCCCTCACAGAAACTCTCAAAGGCTTATAAATATCACTGTCAAAATTTTAATTTGTAAAACCTTAAGCTTTCAATCACAATTTGTGTTTCTTTTTTATTTACTCCTCTCTCTCCAATCCACTTTCCAAGATAAATTAATTAATTGTCTTTCTCTTTATTCTAAAATTAGTCTTTGAGGAATTTTATTAGAGGAAATTTTTAATTTGCTTATATTTTGAACTTGTGGTCAAAATGGGTTTAAGAAGTGAGAGAGTGAGGAAGAATTTTAAAATTTAATTTCTAAAGTCATTCAGTATTATCCACTAATATGATCAGCAGCAGTCAAGCTTAAGAAGAAGCGAATGGACACGCCAGTTAGGACGTAACCCAGATAGAGTTGAGAGATCTTGCGCAGGTGCAAGAAGCGAAGCCCAGACACAGATTTGCTCATCAAAAGGGAGGCATGAACCTCTACGATGAGGGCAATATCATCCCAGCAGCTTTCAAGGATTACAGCTTCAAGATTGCCAACAAGATCATCAAGGGCTAACTCACAGACCTCCTGAAGATTTCTTCACCCTCTTTCATCCACTCCCCACTCACCTATGTTCAAGGAGCAGCCAATTTAAACCGAAAATATTAGAGAGTGTATAGTCGCTACAATACTTTGTTGTTGTGAATGATGTAGTGTTGTGCCAGAGATTCTTGACACCCGCAGCAGCTACAGATAATCCATTCGAGAGACTCAAGCTCATAGTGTGCATGTACGTTGGAGGATCCCACTATAACCCAGCACTTGCCCAATGCAGAGCCCCACTAAATCCGATCTTGGGAGAAACAGTACAAAGAATACTTCCCGACGGCAGCAAGTTCTACGGTGAACAGACTTCTCACCACCCACCCATCACTCAAAATATATTCAATCCTCTCATAAATGAAGTAGTATACAGATGAAAATATTTTCGAATTGAAATTAAAGACTAACTTCATGTTGGAGGGACCGAACGGACTCTACCGTTTCTCTGGATTCTTCGAATACAAAGCCTGGCTATCGGGTATCAGCTCCATCCATGGTTCTCGTATTGGAAAGCAGATCATCTCTTTCAAAGATGGCGGCCTTATCTCCATTATTTAAATTTGATGATAGTGCTCAATATATATTGAAAGCACTTATTTAAGTAATAAGGATCCTACTATTGAAATATCTGGACTGACCATCGGAGATCGTGTACACAACATCCAAGGACAGATGATCATCACAGACCATATCAACAAGCTCGAGGCAATAGTAACTTACAACCCTAAGCCAGAGGGTGGATCCGGAGGAGTCTTCAAGGGACTCAAGAATAAGCTTTTCAAGAACAAGTCCTAAGATCAACAACATACCATTTCTCAAGATATATCACTTTACTTTAAACTTACTGACTACCTGAGTATCTAAATCATTCAGAAGGCACAGAATACCAGCAAGTAGTGTTATATAAGATATATTTTGTCGTTGAAGTAGGTGAAAGACAAAGTAGTTGTGTTTGAAGGTTCGGGATCATGGCTGGAGTTTATTGAATTCGATGGGAAGGTATATTGGACAGTGGAGGATGAGGTGCCTTAATGGGAACACACGAGCAATGAGAATGTTCCTGAGCACCTCAAAGAGATTCTACTGCCCTCAGATAGCTCCAACAGACTTGATATTCAGCACATGCTAGACAAGAACTTTGATGAAGCAGAAGAAAAAGAATGCGATCATTAATCACTTTTATAGTAGAATTTTATATTACAAATGAGATGGAGGAGTTACAGAGAAGAGACAAGCATCTCAGATCTCAAGCAGAGAAGGCAAGAGGAAAGAAATGAAAGTAGGTCGTTTAAAGGAATGCGAGCATGTGGTGAACACGTTATTCCGAATCTATTGATGCAGAATCCCTATCTAATACTTTGCAAAGACATGGATGAAATTATCATGTGGAATAGTTGTAAACACTCCACCACGGTAATGGTTGGAGCGCCGTCGATATGCACATATCAGTTAGTTGTCGATGGTTAATTTAAATTCAAAAAGTTATGATCATTATATAATATATTGATAACCATCTTTGAGCCGAGGGTGTGATAGATTATGAACAGCTAGTAAATATATTATCTTCTTAATTCAGCATTAACTTCCAATAACTCATGCTCTTATAACCCCATTACTTATATTTTTGCATCCTTGCCACAAATCTTTTTGCTTTCTTGCTTTGACTTTGCTGTTTGTCGCTTCCAGATGTATCCTTGTAAGGATATTCTTAAAAACTTTTTAAAAGTGAGCTGGAAATATCTTTTGAGGGAGGTTTTAGGTTGTTTATGCTATCTATTTATGTACTACACGTTATTTGAAGCTATGAAACCACGTAATTGAATAAATTTGATTTAAGCGAGCTTATTTAGCTAGGATTGCAAGATTTGAAATTCTTATTTATTCACACACTCTTCCACGTCATCTATAACTGCCTTACTTAGAAAAGATGCGTAAATGAAGATGTGCATATTTAAAGTTTGAATAGCATTAGAATAAAAATATTTTTATCAAGCAAGTATTTACATAAAATTAGGCAATCAATGCCTATAATAATTACAGATTAGGGATTTCTTCTATAGCTTTATACCTTATAAATTCATAATTAATTTGGTTATTTATAAAATTAAAACAAATTTAAATTAATCATTAAATAATTTGAAATAACAAATCTCACTCCTTGTTTAATCTTGTTTTTAGAATAAAGTATTTTAAATTATATCCCTATTTTTAATTGAATTAATTTTAATTTATAAAATAAAGCGTGCTCGAGGATAAGATATTTTAGAAAATCGAGGTTGAATAACTTGAGATTAAAAATATTGATTTGGTTAACAATCAAATTCTATGTTGATAGTCATTTTATAAATTATATAAATAAATATTAGGTAATTATAATTTGTAGTCTCCTGCTTTAGTGATATATCTTATCCATTTAGTGGGCTTGTAGTTTGACTTTTCTTAGATGCGTAGGTATCTCACTCTTAGACCACTTCCAGTGAACATAGGCACCTATATTAAGCAGTCAGTTACTTAAAATCTATATTCATTAGTTTCTACTTATTAATTATCTTTAGTTCATGATGAATCTAAGATGATTGAGTAGAATAATTTATAATTTGAATTTAAAATGGCAAGTAGCATAGTGTTCGTGAATCAAAAGGGAGACATCCTCATCTACAGAAGATATAGAGATCATTGATAAATCTAGCCTAATAACTTATTCTATTTTAATTATTAAGAGACGATGTAAGGTAAGAACAAAAAGCTGGCTTTATAAAACAGAATATTTTGAGAATGACAGTCAATAATCACTCTCATTTAAAATTGAACTAATCCTTGGGTGATTGAGTGTTTTCATAATCTCTATTTATAGTCGTCAGGAAGTGATGAACTTTTGCAATAAGATAGTCGCAACCAAAGCAGCAAAAGAGACGCCCATTATCAACATGGACGGCGTGAGTTTCATCCATGCTACATTCAATGATCTTACTGTCGTGGCAACCTCAAAGAGCAACATCAACTGCGCATTATCTCTAGAGTTTATAAGGCGACTGGTGCAAGTTTGCAAGGCTTATTTCAATAATGAATTTAATGAGGATTAGATTCGAAACAGAATATAATCAAGTCAAAAGATACTATCTATTAAGCAGTGAGATTTTCAGAGATTATAACTTTAGAGAATATGAAGTTTTAATTTTTGATAGGGTAATTACCTGGAAGTCCAGTCCATAGGTGGCTTGTTCCATGGCTTCTCAATTTTGAGAGGGGTAGTTGTGATCTCAGCACTCATTACAAACTCATTGTCTCCCTGGAACTTTTATAGTGATTAAGGGAATTAAAGGGCCCCCGGCATAAATAAGATAGGCCGTGACGTCAATGATATTGCTGTGACGTCACTTATCTGACGCACATCAAACCTACAGCGAATGGGATATTAAACAGTGCACCCACTCCATTCTGAGCAGAAGCCGGCTTCTCTAACCATCAAAAAACTAAAAGGAGAAAAAATTCTAGCTTCGGACCGAAGCAAGTCGCTGCTCCGTAGGTGGCTTGCTGTCCAGCTGCATACTGAGTTTGCCCATAGATCCTCCCAGCCTAACAGATGAGGGTGGGAAGACTCACCTTTGATTATCTCTCATGAGCAGACCACCTCCCCAGGCTTCGGCTGCCATTATCCTTGCTCTTTAACATCACCCACAGCCAAGATTCCAAACCAAAGTTAGCAAGCGATTAGTGCCGTCACGGTCCTAATTTTAACTTTCTAATTTAATAATTGGAACTTCTTGATTCTCCACATTATTGCATTCTTGTCTGGCTCATACTTAGCCTTGCCTGCACCTGCAGAATAGATCTTGCAATTAGCAGTATTTGGAGGAACAGGAATAGTAGCAACAATGAAAGTTAAATAACATGCGAATTCATATTTAATTTTCTATATTCAACTGAGTTGGCGAAGTTTGTTCTTTCAAAGATGGCTTTAATCTTGACGCTGTATTCCACTCTGTTCTATTCTGGATATTCTTGAACGACTGGGACAATCTTAAATGGAAGATTGATGTTCTCGGAGATTCGGTAAGTCATGACCTCAAAGATTCCATCAGGAGGGATGAAGGTAATAGATCGGTCTCTGTCGAACTTGCCCAAGCGAACGCACTAGTGGAATTTGATGTCATCTATCTGGATTCCTCTATCCTTCTGCTATGCGTTGCTCTTAATCAGCAACTTGTCGTTGATTATAGTTATCAATACAGAGATAATTTCTTAAAAGAGAATGATTCCAAACTTGCACTCTGGCATACCACTTAGGGCTGTCTTGACGAGTATCTGGCCACAGACTTCAGCTCTGAGTACTGTTCCTCTGTTTGATAATAGCACATTCACACTCTCAACTACGTCAATGAAGACCTCGTTCTTTTTGTATCTGATACCCTCAGCTCTCCATGAAATAGCTCCTGTGGCTTAGATTGTGATCTACTTCAGCTTTTCAATATTCTAAACAAAGATTTAATAATCCAGCCTAGATTTCTGACATCAGAGAAATTATGTTAAATGAAACTTTGCTTGGCAAGAATTGAGACTTACATTCAAGTTAGCGTTTGCTTGCTTTCCTTGAGTAATGTACATTTTAAGCAAGTCTGGGTCTAATATCTAAGGATATCCATGGTCCATCACTTCATCTAGCAACTCATAGATGAACAATCAATTTTAAGAAAAGTTAGTTTCATAATTGATGAGAGCGAAATTCTTTCGAATCTAATTCATTAATACAATAGTATCAATCGTATCATAGTTGATTAGAATAGGGAAAGTTGTGAGGATTAGATTGATTTTATTTGTGAGTGAGTCGAAGGAAATATAAATTATATTATATTGATTTAGTAGTTTGGAAGCAAAAATATATAAATGGAAGACTTTCAACGCTCTTAGCAACTTTAATCCACTCATCCTCATATACAAAATTTCACTATACTTTTTAAATTGAATTGAATCCGAGTTATTCTGAGGAGCAAATGATGAGCTTCAGCTAGCTTTCTCAGCAACAAAGCAATATGGATAGCTCAATTTCTTATTCACATGAGCATTATTTAATATATGTTATTGTATAGCTAAGGAATGAATACTGGTGTGAATGTGAGCAATTTTTTAGCATAGACTGAGGACTTAAATGGGTTCAACATCGAGTACATGCTTAATCTTGAGAAGGTAAGTCCCAACTCACTCCTCTAAGAGCCACCACACAACCCAATGCCACAAAATTTGGTGCTGAAACTAATCTAACCAACTCTACACACTTTGGCTAGGATAATTCAAAAACCACGTTGGCTTCCATTTTGGTAAACTACAGAGGAAAAATAATCAACTCACCATATTTGGAGTTAAAAATTATTGCTGTTTAGTTAATTCGTGCATTGAGAAAAGGAAAAGTGGACTTTGAAAGAGAGTTTGAGAGTATCTAGAGCAGAAAAAATAGAAAAGGTTTAGACAAAGAGCCGCTATGAACTAAACTAGCTTCATTAAATACTGGATAGATACTCTCAGATTTATTTCTTTTCTTCTAAACTAAAATAAATTATTTGAAAAGATAAATAAGCCGAATTTCAAGTAAAATTTTTTTTCTTCTACTGACAAATTCGATATCCCTTTATATATCAGGAAGTTAATACTATGTTATAGAAATTTAAACAAGATAGCCAGAGAAGTAAAAGAATAATTTCAAGTATCACGAATGAGATGTGAGACGAAGTCATCTCTTGGATTATCTTGGTAAGCGAGATAGAAACCTCAAATTTTCACTTTTAATCCCAGAATTTCTAATTCGCTCTTTTCTGAACAAATAAACCTCCATTTAAATTTTCCATAACTAAAAGGAGATGAGCCCTACTATACTTTATATGCGTTTTGTTGGGCCCTAAGAAAAGTTCATAAGTCGTGATGTTCAATACATATATTGAGCAGCAAGCACTTTTCAAAATTAGTTCATTCTATCTTGATAAGAGAAAAATTCTGATTAAAATTTACCTCCACTTTATAAATCATAACAGTTACTTAAATCTAACTATAGTTGTGCGAGAAGTATGGCTTCCTACATAAGACTAGGATATAGGCAATCATATATCTAGACCTCTTTATCTCCAAGAGTGACAAGGTTTAGCACTGTACACTAAAATTAATTGCCTCAGCTGCGGTCCTGGTAGCAGTCAAGCTCAATGAAGATAGATTACTTTCTGTGCAGCAGTGCGCTAAAGAATGCAATTTTGAATATGAGCCCGACATGATCACCAAGACTGAGAGACTAAACTTATTTTATCGGTTGAGAGATATGCTTTATTGATTGATGGTAAACAATTTATTGCTTCTCTATCTTGATTTTAAAATGAACCACCCGACTGCAATAGACTTTGTTTAGTATTTTCTGTACATGAGTGACCCAAGGTTTGAGTTTTCCGAGATCATAAATGAATCCTTGAGCTTCATCTACGTCAGCCTGATGGGTAAGTCATTTCTTCTCTCTCTTGATTCTGATACGAGACATTTGGTTACATCTAAATTTCGAACTTCTTAAGATTTGACGATTTATTTATAGACTAGCAGCTTTGTAAAGCTAAGCATTCATCCATCGCTCTCGCAAGTATATTACTAACTTTGAACTACAAGGGCGACCAATGGAAGTTCTTCTCAGAGGAGTGGTTGAAGTTCATAACTAATAGCTTTTAGACTCAACTTGACTATGTAACTAATTACCAATTTATGAAGTCATTCAATCTTAGGATGAGGCACAGGGCTGCTATCAGTAACTTAGTAGAATATTTTCAGAGCAAGAGCAGAAGGTGAGTGGCACAAGTCATTGTGACAAAGAAATCGAAGGCATGGAGAACGTAGACCTCATCGATTAATCAACTGCAATCAGTGAAACTAACAATGGAAGCAACTTTAAGCTTTAGAACATCAGTGTGCAATCTAAATCTCCGATGGGATCTACTCTTCCAGAGAGCAATTTAATACAGAATTGAATTAGAGAAATAGCATATGTTTGTTTGTTAGTTAATTTGACGACTCCTTTCTCATTTGAAAACTAGAAATTTTCGAATTCATCTTATGCTTCTCCGATGCAAGTGCATCACCCAAACACTAATATCATTCATCATAACTCGCTGTACCAGTAAACTTAGTTCACATAAGTAATTACAATTTAATCTTTAATAATTATAGTGAGTTTAATAGTCAGCCTAGGTTTAGAGTGAGTCGACTTTTAAGATAAAACTCTACCAAAACGAGGTCAAGTCATAGACTTCTCAATAACCTTACTTGAAAACATATTTTAAATTCTCTAATAATACAATAATTATTGAAAGAAGATTTGAGTAATGCAAATCATCATCAGTCTCAAAACTATCTAGGCTAAAATCCATACAGTAGTAGTAATACTTAAGGAACTAATAATCCTTAAGGTGTGAATGGCTTTAGCAAGAACCTCATCTATAATTTCAGTCATAACCCTTTGCTTATTCCTAATAATTCTAAAAATGAATCTTTTATATTTTGCAGATTGGGGCGTACGTGCCTGCTCATTAGGGGAATGATGAGAATCTGCATACAATGGATAATGATGATGAGGATGAAGAGTAGCATGAAAGAAAGACCCTAAAATTAATGCAAGTACATCAGCAGCTTAATTTATAGCACTTGAAATCTCAAAATAGCACAAGCAGCAACACCACAGCAGGTGGAGGGATAGGTGCTAGGTAACCTCATGCTCATGTCGCTTTACTCCACAAATATGGTAAACCTTATTAAGGAAGATTTATAAAAAGAATCTTTTAAATTGTACTCTTTTTAAATATACATAAGTAGAGATCACAATTATAGTAAGTAATAAGAGATAAGATTTTAAATTGATTTAAGGAAATTATTTTAATGAATTTAATTATAATAGAAGAATCTTACTTACGATTTATTGTTTAAAAGCCCGAGTGGGAACAAGAGATGATAGACGAATCCAATACTGAAGCTAATTCTTTAATATAATAATTTATTTCCATTTTCATAAATTTTTTATTCTTAGAATTTACAGTCTTTACAGCAGTATAAAAGCAAACTAAACCAAGAAATGATAGAGTTTGAGAACGAGCTATCCCTAAGTTAGGAACATCTCCAGAACCAACTTAATTAGACAGCCCCTTAAAAAGGATATTAGTTTTTCATTTAACAATTATTATTATTTAGGACTAGGTACTGGAGTAGGGTTTTCAAGCAACTATTAAATTATTCAAATTTAAAATCTTTTCATAATTTGACTACCAGTCTCTGAAGTATTTCATACCTCAAACTGAGCAGACTGCTTAGTAAAGAGCCCAAAACTAATTGCCGAGCTCAATGACCAAATCAACTAAATGCCATGAGCTTCAACAAACCGAGTGCAGCCACTAAGAATCATATGCAGCTAAGATAAATAAATTATAATTATTGCTACTAGATCTATTTTGATTGATAAGATAAAGGCAGGTAAATGACAAATAGGCTAGATATCTTCAAACGACGGTTCATTAATGAGCGTGTGCTCCAATGGAAGCAGCAGTGCCAGCTAGCGCCATCGAATAACAAGGAAGAGATTCGGCTCAGGGGACAAAGAAATCAAAACCAAGGGAGAAGGAACTGATGGAGGAGGTGGCTACGGAAGTGGCCCCAATGGCGCTTAGAACAGCGGACTTAAAAACTAATAAGTGTGATAGATTATTATACTTATTGCCCAGAGTAGGCATTCGAAATTGAATGGGATAGCCAAAATCAAGAGCATACATTTAATAATCAATGACATTTTATATTAAGAACAAAAGGTAGATTCTGCAAAAGCAATAGAAGGATGTAAACATGGATGAGGGGGAAGATTCTGATGAGAGTCCACCGCTCTTACGTCATCTTAACAGCGGCAGTAGTAACAACACCATGGGCATGATGAGTGGGTGAGCAGCAAGACTTTCAACAGTGGATAAAATCAGACCTCAAAGACTGCTGAAAGCTGAATGGACGAACCTAAGTCTTATCCTTTAAAACATATGCATTTTGTATGATGAGTTATTTATATCAGATGAGGACTCTTGGATATTCTCGATGTCTGAGTAATTAAAAGGCAGCAACAATATAGAGGATAATAAAAATAATCATGGCCATATATTGAATTCAAATAGCAAGGATGGCTTGGACAACTATGCTTAAATTAAATTTAAATTAAAACGAGCTTTGTATATAAAAATATTTAAAGAGCATTTCTATTTTAAGAGACATATTGTAAGAATAATCTGATTAATTTATAATATACACCAGAGACTTGATATTTGCCCGAAGCAGTTTTAAGCTATAATAAATGAAAATAAATTGGAGGTAGTTGAAGAATTTAAAATAGATTATTAAAATTTTGTCTACAAAGCATCAAGATTTTAAAGAACTCTATTCTTGCAATATTTTAGGAGGGCTTAGAGTTAAAAGGGAAAAGATAATTCTTAGAAGATTAATGTTATTATGAAGCTTTGCCATCATATATTAAGACTGAGAAGTGATTTTAAAACACCAAATAAAGATACTAATTTTATCTTCAAATAATGAAATTTATATTATACATTTATACGTCTCTGATTTTCATCAAATGACTAAAACCTAAAACTTTGCGACCCATAAATCTAATCTGAGCTTAACCCGGTGAGCCATAAGATATATATAGGGCTAATTAGAATTAATTAAGACTAATCTTTGACTGTAAGTAACAAAATGCAAAAGCAGATTTCATAGACGCTCATAATTTAAATATAGACATCAGTACATATAACTTCTGTCGGGAAAATCAAAAAAATAGAACATGGAAGTGCTACCATCAATGCCCTTGACGCGACTTAAACTTTCATTGTAATTATTATATTATTCCCATAGGCACATCTAAGAAGCAAGATCAAACTAATTAAGTAAGTATGACATTTTTATTTAGAAAGTAGATTTAAATATGCATTTCAAGGGGGAATTCTGGAGATCCCCTCATATACAGGAGTGTAAAATGGCAGATGAGTGTCCAAGATTTCTGAAAATCAGTGAGTAAAGCATAAAAATTTTGATAAAAATATCAGTTTATGATTACTTTATTTTGTAGTTTGAATTCTCGATTTGGTAAAAAGGTCGGATATAAATAAGATAATAAATATCGCTTTCTGATCAAATACAAATCTTGCATTTCCTTAAATTTTTAATGTAATATAAAAAGTATATATATAATATCTAGACTTCTATATTTAAAATTTTTAGATCACCTATTAAATATTACAAAATTTTGCGATTTTTACTTACATTATATGATTAAATGGCTGAGTTCGCCTAATGGCCCTATTAAAATTTATTACAACTTAATTACTTTAATCTAAAAAGGATAAAATTTTATTTTAAATCAAAAAAATTTAAAATCCATAACGATAAATTTATTTTTCAAGATTCTTTAATTCATTTATTAAAGCAGTATACCATTAACTTTCACCAATTTCTAACTAATAATAGGGCAATATGAGTCCCATTTTTAAGGAATGAATGGAGGAGGGAACATAAGTGCATTCGGTAGCGTGTTTACCTAGCATCAATCAATTTAGATGGGCTTATAGAATCAGCAGATCGGAGTTACCGCAGATCAATCAAACTGAAACCCTTAAAAGGTTTCCAGTCATCAAATCTCTAATCGTATGATTCCATTAATTTCACATCATTATTCTTGTGTCTTTATCTTAAGTACTATGATTCCCAATAATTATAAAGTTGCTGCCGAGGAAGCATTAGAAAACCAGGTTCGAAAAATTCATCATCGCCCCAAGCTGCAAGCTTTCTATACTTTCATTATTTTATTAGCTTTGTACAGTTTCAGCCGCCTAAGAATTTAGGCCACAGATAAACTCAAGTTGCAGGTTCCCTGAAGGCGCCCATGCTCTCTCCAACTAAGAGCCCTCTGAATTTTCAAAGAAGCCCTCACAGAGGCTCTTAGTATGTCCCTAAGGCGGCATCAGCCGTCCAAATCCAAAAAGGAATTAAGAATCTATAACTAGATTCATAAGACCACTAAAATCAACCCCACTCCAATGGTCAGTTAATGCCTCCTCCATACTCTTCAACGACTGTGAGATAGTGAGTTTGAAAAAAAGCTGGTACTCAATAAAATGAGTGCTGGGAAGTCATCTAATAATTGTCAACATCTTTCAAAATCCTAAACCTACTAACTACTAGATCACCTTACTCCAACTTTAATTATTTTTTGTGAGAGTTGCTTGCCCTAAGTCATGACAAATATATTACCCAACCACTTCGCACCTCAAAACTTGCACCGCTTTAGTTCCTTTTCCCTTGGCAGAACTACTTCTATACCTACTCAAAATTGCACTTTTTCATCTTTATCATGATCGAGTAGTGCTTTTTAAAACTCATTTTAAGTCCATTCGTGTGTGGGCTTATAATGAGCAAATATAATTTATTGTATATATTCAACGAATAAAGCAATTTCAACAACTCTTCACTAATCTTTAAATAACTTTAAAATCTCTCATAAAACACTTATTTTCTAAAATTTACAAAAAAGCTTTAAGCGCAAGTGTTTAAGATTGATATCAGCATAAGTTAGAGAGAAAAAATTATGGTAATAAGTATATTAAGTCTATCTCTAAATCTTTAATTCATGCTTCATTCATCTACGAGAATAGGTTTGTATTCATTTTCTGTCTTAACTTTGACTTAATCTTGCTTAATAACTTCTTAAACTCTGCGCCAGGCTATATCTGCCTACTTGCCTTGACCTTGCGATTTCAATTCTTCTAAGATTTCTTTGATGGTTGAGATTTTCATTGAATGGATTCCATGCTCTACTGCGAAATTCATTGCTCTAATCACTTGCTTCTCATTCAACAAAGCAATTACAATCTCCTCATTAGACCTATAATAAATTCGACTCTTTATTCTCTCTATATAATTGTAAGCTTCTTTAGCATGTCCAATCCAATTTAGAGAGCAGGGCCAAAGTAGCACTTGCCCTCTTGCTTTGCTTCATCAGATCCTAGAATCACCAATTGTCTAGCCAGTTCTGCATTTTCATTGAGCACTCTATACTGCATCAGATTCTGAAGAGTTGAAAAGTCCTTGGTGTGAAGGAGATAGCGCATTAGAATATTCTACTGAGTTGCTTGTTGAGGAATTTAATTCTCCATGAGTGACCTCAGGAATTCCAAAACTACTGAGGTTACATACTTAGGTCTTAGCCTCTTATCTTCAAGCATAGCTGAGTAGTCTCTTTCGACCCCATCTTCAAAGTCTAGTGGCATTGAGGAATTGCAGATCAGATCTTAATTCCACTAATTTATTGGAGTGTATATTTTGATAATCTTTGAAAATTTCGAGAACTTCATTTTAGAAAACGATGCATTCACCTGTGAGAACTCGATTAGAGGGATGATACTCTATCAAAAGATCATTAAGAGACTTAGAGATAAATGACTGAGCAGCTCTGAGTCTACTCATTCGTTGCAGTTGAATTATCAGCATCTCCATATAAGCTCCCTAATGTAGGGGGTTTTCACTTTTTATGACAACAGGATGGTTGCCAACAAGACCAGGTCCACCAGGAGTTCTCTTTCTTATGATGGCTTGATAAGTTTACCTCTCTATGCTTGCCTGCTTGTAGACTCCGTTGATACGCATAAAGAGAAGAGAGATTTGAGGAAGGTGAAGTTCTTTTTTGAGAAGGAGCTCCCACATTTACTTAAGAAGCGCTTCTTTGTTGCGACTCCTGCACAGCATAGAAAGCATCATCCTCCCTTTATCAATTCATTAGAATATAAGCCAATATAAAAAGTTATCTTTATCTTGGCATGATTTGGCATAGCGGTCCAGTTTGAGCTTCAGAGAAAGACAGGAAAAGTTTCTCATATCAATCATAACCATAGGGTCCACAAACACTACACTGTCGCTATCATATATGTCATAATGCTTCAGCTCAGCATTCAAGTTATCTCAATTCATTATCAATTATACAATGAACAATTTTGATTGTCCTTCCTGTTACCTCCAACTAACATGCTTGAATTTCTCACATTATGGACTATCGAGACCTCCTCGAATCTAATTTGATTCGTAGTTTCTTAGATTTATGAAGAGTTGTCCTCCAGCTGAGCTGACTAAGTTAATTAAACTTTATCATAAAGCTAAGAATGCTCAAGTTTATAAGCTTTTGGATTGACAGAGTAGTGTCTAAGATTTATTCTAAATAATAAGTCGTAAAATAAGGATGATAGAAATAAGACCTTTAATACCTTTATTATTATTGCTATTTCAATTAAAAATACTGAAAAAGAATATCTCTTGATCACAAATTGGGAAGTATTTCATTTGTGTGATATTATATAGCAAAGATTTTGGAAGATGGTTGACAATACATCCGACAGTAAGTCTAGTTTTGAGTTTTTGCGTGCTTTTTTGAGCGTCTGAGGGCGCTTTCCTCTAGGGCTTTCCCTTAACCTCTTTTATTAGACGGTGACGCTAGAATTGAAGATCAAAGACCCCAATACGCCACTGAAGTGAAGCTGTTCGGCAAGTGGTCCTACGATAGCGTTCAGTGCAAGGACATCTCTCTGTTGGCTTACCTCAACGTGAAGACCGACAAGGCTCAAGTTTTCCTCCCCTTCACTGCCGGCAGATACCAAAAGAGAAGCTTCCAGAAAGTCAACTGCCCCCTCGTCGAGAGAGTCGTCAACGGCCTCATGAGCAAGGGTAGAAACACCGGCAAGAAGCAATTGGCCATCAGAATCGTCAAGCAGGCCCTCGAGATCTGCGCCCTTACCACTGGCGAGAACCCCCTCCAGATCCTCATCGACGCCGTCAGCAATCCTATAATTCTGCAGCTCCTATCATTTCCAAGGTATCTATATAATGAATGGTGGTGCCAGAGAAGATTCCACTAGAATCGGAACCGGTGGTGTCGTCAGAAGACAGGCTGTCGACGTCTCACCTCTCAGAAGAGTTAATCAGGCTATCTACTTGATGACCAAGGGTGCAAGAGAGTCTTCTTTCAGAACCATCAAGAGCATGAGCGAGATCCTTGCCGATGAAATCATTGCCGCCTCCAAGGGATCTGGCTCTGGTGCCAACTCTTTTGCCGTCAAGAAGAAGGACGAAATCGAGAGAGTTGCCAAGGGTAACCGCTGAAAGCTTTCACGCAGGCTCAAACTGCCTACACTGCAAACAAATACTCCCCAATATGTAACTTATTTATTGAGCAAAGGAATTCTTATTTCTTGCACTTAAATCTTCAACCCACTCACTCCTCTGTTTATTATATATATAATAATTGCTGATTTGCTTCTTATTAGTCGCCTTAGATTCGCACCACCTCGCTTCACTATTTATTTAGTTAGCACTCTCCCCCACCTTTCACAAATCTTTAGGTTCGTTCTTAAATATAGAGGTCTAGAATATTTAAGCAATGATTTTTTGAGGGAGCTGAGCTGATTCTTTCCTGGATCTTGTTGCTGCTGTGTTTGCATTTTCCTTCTCCTCCTCTTATCAATTTTAGTAATAAAAGCTTAAAGAAAGTGCTTATCGTATCTGATCTAAGATGTTGCTTGTGCTTAGTTATTATAAATAGCAATTAATTTTGGATGCTTACTGTTGATTCATTCAGATCCTATCCTGCTGCACCCATGGCTGCTCTGTTTTGCGAGATCATGCTTTGGTTCACACTCTGCAAGCTGCCTTAAAGTCCATTCTGAAGGAACTGCTGTATTTTTGCTCCTCCTTCAAAAGCAAGTCACTCAAGTACTTGCCCTTGAAACACTGGACTGTAGTTCAGAGAAGGATTTTTATTCAAAAAATATAAAAATCTTCAAATTATAAAAACTAATTTTGGGAAGACTCTGAAAGTGAATGACTGGGGTGTGATATTTCAGATATGAAGATATAATATTACAATTTATTTCAGTTTTGAGTAAGAGGTTGATTCCAATCCTCTAGCTTTAAATCGTAGATTATAAAAATATGCTTCTCATCAGAAAGAAATACTTTAAATAGATCTGAGTCCTTCTGGCATCTTGGTTGTGAATAACCAGCAGATTGTCGACTACTTGCATTTAAATGAGATCTTTGTTTATCTGGGACTGGTGGGTGATTCCAATATAGCCCAAGTTCTTAAAAGTTTAAGTGTGGTCCAGCTCGAATGCCTGCACCCTGGAGATGTGAGGGTTGTAGTGGAGCATCAGCACTCTGTGGTAGAGAGTGGTTAGCAGAATCTGATGCTGCAGTCTTCTATTGATTCCACCTATGTTCTTTAGGATTGCACTACTAGAAACATACATTAAAAGCTATGAAATAAATTAGAACTCGACTAAGAGCTGTTAAGTTAGTTCTCTTGCTCAGCAATAAGCGAACTCATGTCCTTAGTATTGCCACTATCGATACTGTCTCTTTACTGCTTAAGTAACACAGCTTGAATGTTCTAGTTATAAGTCTTATAAAATATGGTGAGATTCTAATAAGATATATAGAGTTATAAGTATTGTTGGCAAGAGAGAATTTGATGCCATCTCCATTCTAGCCAGAGTAATCACTCCCCTTCTTTGAGAAAAAGCTCATGGCCCTCTCTCCAAAGCTCATCCTTTGACTTGCTCTGAAGCTTTTCTAAGAATCTTAGGCTGCTTAAGGGTCGACTGACGAAGTGTCCAACTGAAAGCTCTTTCCTTTTTGCGCCTTCGCCTCAAACCAATATTTCAAATTTAAGTTTATAATTTAAACAGGTTAAGGAAGTAAGGATAGCAGTTTGCTTTATTGTCTACAACTACCACGACTGAGGTGGTGGGCTCATAGTAAAACTGAGGCTCCTGAAACTGAGATTACTATATTCCTGACTAATTTCGCCTTCATAGAGTCTATCTTGACCTTGTAGAGGTCAATGCTGATGTTCGTAGCCACAAAGAAGTTGTAGTCGTCACCAAACAAGAATGAGAATGCTTAGATGATCTTGGCCTTTGCAAATGTCAGCTTGACTTCCTCTGCCTGTTCAGCCTTGAGAAAGAGTATGACCAGTGAGTTATCTGAAATCTGCAGTGTCAGGCAAGTCTTTTCAGGATGCACGCAGGCTGCATACACTGATTTACTACTCATAAATGTCAAAATCCAGCATGAAATCTTTTTGACTATCGAGTAATATTGTGACTTACTAAGTTGTGGCTAGGTTTATTGTGAACGCATTTTAACCCAAGTTGTTATGAGCATCGAACATATCCCATATCACAAAGAACCCGTCTTTGAAGAGGATCATGTTATTTGAGTAGCTGTCGAAAAAGGTGGAAAAGTTTTAGAACTTGGAGTTCCAAGGCTAAGTGAAGTGACACACACTCAAAGGCCCCTTGGAAGAGTCGTCTTCTCTGTACACATCCAAATCCATTTTATATCTTTAATTAACAAAATTATAAACAAGGAAGATAAATTTTAGAAATTTACATCTTAGAATAATTTAAGGATATTTCTCCTACTGTATGAGATAATAGATCTTAAATTAGAAATAAAGAAATAAAAAATTTCTGGGTGAGAAGTGCGGTGATGATATCAGAGACTGATTCCTAAAAAGGGTGGTGGGCAGTGCTAGTTCAGATCTTTCTCATAGTCATAAATCTCCATACTAGCATGCTGCTATCCAGCACCCCCTTACTTCTCTTAGTCATAACTTATTTTCAATTTCTAATAAAAGAGCTATGAATTTAATTTTATAATTTTCTTAAGCATTCTTTCCACTCTCCAGCTCACGAGTTACAGTCCATGTAGACACTCTTCCTTGCTGATGCCTACATTAATTTTCTACAAGCTCTGCACTAGTCTCATCATTATCTCCGTTTCTTGATAGCTGTAGAAGCATCTTCCTAATGCAAACTGCTGATGAAGACAGCAATTTTTTTACTATTATAATTATAAGATTTCAATGTTTACCATGCTCTAGTTTGCGAATCTTTTCATCTCTCAAGAGTTTAGCTTGTCTCACATTAGCCTCCATTACTTCATCCTCTAACTCAAACCCTCCCATTTCACTTTCCTTCTTATTCCTTAGACTTCGCAAGGACCTCAACTCTTTTATGTCTTGTTGGTTATCACTCTAAGTGTCAGCTTAGCTTCTATTGCTAGAGAGTGTTATTTCTCGAACTCTTTGCGCTCTTAGACCTTGCAACACAATCTTAGAAATTGCTACCTAGTGTTTGAGTTCACTAATTCTCTCTCCAAGCTCCTCTTTCTCAAGCTTAATCTTGTCATAGAGGCGAGGCACTTCTGATATCTCCTTTACATGAGTAGTTTCCAAGATTTTTAAGTATTAAGACTCATACTTCTGAAGCATGGAATCTATCAAGTACCCATACTGCTTCACCCTGTACTCTATCTCTGTCTTCTCTTTTGCTTCCTGGTACTCCTTTGCCTCTAGTACTTTCTCTTTCCTCTTTTGCAAATCCTTCCTCAGTGTCTCCTACCCGAGGGAGATGAGAGTGTTATACTCAAGATACTGCTGTGCTTGCTTTTTAGTCGCCTAATCATGCCACTTTCGATGGCCTTGCTCTATCAGTAACTAAGCTTTCATTTCCCTCATCTGCTTTTAAAAGCAATTGTCTCAGCCACTGCCAAATTATAGTAATCATCCTGTCTCTGTGCTCTCTTCTGAATCTTCTTCAGCTTCTCGTTTATCATTCCTATTTTAGGGCGATCTAAAATCATATCTATCTCTAGCTACTCAATCTTCCTCAGACACTCTTCCTCTTGCTTATACTCGAGAATTAGTTTCATATCCACTTCTTATATCTGAGATCTCAATGAGCTGACACGCTACTTCCCAATCTCCACCTCATCCTATTCTTTCTCGATTGCAAATGTTAACTTCAATCTTAAATATGGGATATCACTAAAATATTAATGAATATATATTTCAACTTATAAAACTCTATTTTAATGCTTACTTTATAATATCATTCTTATTATAAACATGATTGCAAATTGCTTGTGCTTAAACTTGTTTTGCAAGTTGATGGCCTTGACTTTAACCTACATTTGGTCGCTCTTAATTTGATTAATTTAATTCTGTCTCTGCTGAATGAATCCACCTACCTGCAGTCGGATCTCCTTTCCAATCTGCTAAGTCATTTTCAAGTTCATTTAGTCTCTCTAGCAACTGCTCTAGGTTTTGTTGATTATCAAGTGGCTTGATGTTTTAGTCTTCCTACTTCGAAGGACTATCGTGAGAGAGCGAGTCTGAAGTCTGAATTTACTGAAGACTTAGAATCCTGTGAGGGGACTCACTCTACTGTCGCTAAATTAAAAGAAGACTAATAATTATAATAGCTGGGGACTGTGATGAATGTGATCATCGTAGTTTTAAATGACTTGGATATTAGAGCCAGAGCGAGTGTGGTGAACCTACTAATTGGATATTATACTTTGCTAACTGGACTCACTAAACAACTCCTTTGACTCTCTTCTCTGTGGCTTTTGCTCAGGAGATGAATTATTTTATCAAAATGCTTGTGTGCTATATATATTTATAGTTATTTTGGGTGTATATATCGTGCAAGTCTTGTTGAAAATCAAAACAATATAACAATTTAAAGTATTCAACTCTCTCCAATTTGAATGAATGGAGTTTCTCTTCCTCATAAATTTGCTGATACTGCTGCATCTTTTGTTCGTAGAGCTGCTTCCTATTTGGAGAACGCTCCTTCATTTTAGGTGGACCAAATATACTTTCAAAGGGATCTGGTTCTATCTAAGATTGCAGCAAGGCATTTCTCTAATGACTTGACAGTTGATGAATGGACTGCCCTGAATCAAAGGTTTCCTGCTGTTCTAGTTATTAGTCTGATTTATGAATGGAAACTGGTCGCTCAGTGGGTTTAGAGTTAGTCTGTGCTGGAATGAAGAGGAGGGTCTCTAACTTTAAACTACTGAGTTCTTGAAGTTTAATAGGCTTGAGTTTAGTTTCTGGAAGTAAATGCTCCTGAAGTTAAAACTGCCCTGGAATGCTTTGAATTAATGTTTAAACTTGAAGAGTTTAATCTTGTCTTAGAGTTCTTCATAATCATAGAAAAAATATTTCTTTTATTTTGATGTTTCTTCAATATCTGTCTTTCCAATGAAGGTTGGTGGTCTTTTCTTGTTTAAGCTGCTGAAGCAAAGTAGAAGTAGTCCTTTCAATTTATCATTCTGTCTTTGGAAGAGGGTCATGTTGCGTTTGAAATTAGAGTTTATGAACTTTTCTGCAGATTCGGTCCTTTTAAAGAGGCTAATTTCTTAGTGTGGATTTCTAAGAAAGGGGGTAGATTGAGGCTTAAGAAGCCTAAGTATTTGCAAAAGTTGGCTAAGAGTTTACTGAAGCAAGAGTAGAGGCAAATAATATTGCGATCTTACTATTTACTTTAAAGAAGATAATTTATCAGCCAAAATTGAAATAATTTGTAAAGGATATAAGAATTATGTTCCAAGAGTTAACTCTGAAAAGAATTAAAAGTATAAACACCTCATTTAGAAAAATAAGGAATAAATGTTGAATCTTATCTTTATCTTTTAAAAGTAATTTTAAACCGAGAATAGTTAATCAAAGATAAATGATGATAGCACTCTTCAAAAAATTGTTTCTTAAAGTCATTCCTCTTATCTCCTCGTTATCTCTTGATATTAGTGAATTAAAATTTATTATGGTCATATTCGATATTGGATACGGTTTCTGGATTTTTGGTGACTAGTTGGCCTTTTTACAAGAGCAGCTCAGTAAGAAAGAGATGAGACCTTCCTTACTCCTTGCTTTTCTATTTCCTTTGACTTCCATTCCTCTATGAGAAGTATCCATTCGCTTTCTACAATTAGGATGCCCTCAATTTGCTTAATCATATGAGAGTTAAATCCTTCTTTGGAAGTCCTCTCGAATGGTTTTATTTTCCTCATCTCACTACTAGCTTGAAATTTGGTTTACGAATCTATCCTAGCACTTTTCATTACAACTTGTTTGATTATATTTATTGTAATTTAAAAAAGATTATACCTCCATTGAAGTATTATTGTGATGTAGAATATGAGGGAATGGAATGTAAATCGTTAATTGATGATGACATACATAATATAGGGCATGCATGCTTTGATTTCAACAGTAATGTTATTGCCAGTTTGTGTTTTAAGGTGATGACTGCATTCATTCAGTGGTCTTCGTTGTGGAGGAACTTGGTGTACTCGTCTTCCTTGATAGGCAGTTTGCACTTCATTAATGGCTTGCTTCACAAACACTCCGTCCTGCACGTAAAGGATACGATCGGCATAGCACTCCAACTCGGGGTTGTGGGTGACCATCACGCAAGTAGTGGCGTGGTCCTCTCCATCTCCTCTAGGGGGCCCACTCTGTTGATGTTCAAAATCAGGTCCATAACTTGCACTGTAGCTCTAGAGTCGAGATCTCCAGTGGGCTCATCGAGCAAGAGAATATCGGGCTCGTTTGCCAAAGCTCTAGCGATGGCCACTCTCTGCTGCTCTCCTCCTGAAAGCTCTGAGGGCAAATGATCGAGTCTGTCACCCAAGCCAACACGCTTTAGCAAAGCGATAGCTCTCTTTCTTCTCTCCTTTTCAGAGTGCTTGCCAAGCAAAATCATGGGGAGCTCCACATTTTCGAGGGCAGACATAGTTGCCAGCAAAGTTAAAGGTCTGGAACACGAATCCGATGTGCTTCAAACGAAGTTATAATAAATTTAAAGCTGAATGACTCTAAGTTGATTAATTGAAGTTGGGAGAGGAACTCATCCTTGGAGTCTCCGTCGATTCTCTAGTTCATGATGTATAACTCTCCATCGCTTGGTGAAGTCAATAGTTCCAACCAAGTTCAACATGGTGGTTTTTCCACCTCCGGAGGGTCCTCTGATCATCACGAATTCTCCTCTACAGAATTATTTAGATACCATTATCACATCTTTATAAGTATCTTGCTGCTCAATCATATTCATGACAGCTTAAGTACTATTCTTACCTCTTGATGGGGTAGAACTCAGTGTTGGGGGAAAGTGAGACTGATCTGAGAGCCACAACCTTCTCTTCTCTGCCCTCGAGGCTGTATACCTTGCTCAAATCACTGAACATGATCACATCCTCTCTGCCTTCGAAGTTAAAACTAATGTTAACATTTATTTGAACGTTAAGTTCTTTGGCTTGAGCTTGTAAAGGTTAAGCTTCTTTCTCCTGACTACTTGCTGATCTTGGTCCTCCATAGTTAGATAATAAGTTAATTAAATTATAACTTCTATGACGATGCCAATACTCTTAACACTCAATCAAGGGAAATAGTATTGCGATTTAATTATGTCAGATATTCCTACAGTATAGTTTGTTTGCTATTCTCATCTTATTATCTTATCTAATGTTTTAAATCTTAAGTTCTAATGTTGGATATACTTTAAAAGCATTTAGAATTTGTATGCCAAGTTTAATGCTTGATGAAAGATTTATAATTTAAAGATTTAGATTGATCAGGAAGAATGGTGGACAACAACCAGCCTCACGAAGAAATTACAAAGGCTCAAACCGCAGTTGAAGAGGAAGTCACTCTCTTTGACAAAATTGTGGACAGAAAGATTCCTGCAAACATCATCTACGAAGATGAATTGGTAAGTTATAGACAACCAACTAAGAATTAAGGAATATTAATTCACAAATTCTATTTTCAAACGAGGATCTAATATCTTTTGCAGGCTTTAGCATTTAGAGATGTCAACCCAGTCACTCCTACTCATTTCCTAGTTATTCCCTAAGCATCGCCAGGGACTCTCTCAACTAAGAAAGGCAACCAAGAGTCACATCGCTCTCTTGGGACATTTGATGTTTGTGGCTGGACATGTAGCCATGCAAGAGAAACTAGATGAAGGCTACAGAGTTGTGATTAAATGACGGCCCTCATGCAGGTATGGAATCCTTACTTCTTATTACAAATCATCATTTTGAACTTCAAAAAAAAAAAAGATTTAACATAGTCGTTTTAAATGCTCCTTATTCTAACTTTTTTTTAGGGCAAATATTATTATCGGTCTTTGATTAAGGCAAATATTTAATAATTAAGGGAAGGGGTTTGAGTATAATTGGCTGAGTGTTGGCTCTGTTCCTAACTTTTGGCTCTTTAATTACAACTAACTAACTTGCAACTTATTCTCATAATTTAATCTCAAATATGTAAAAACCTTGAATTAAACTAAAATTTGGCTTCGAATGAGGACCCCAGTTTTAACTATTCGATCTTTAATCCAGAGGACTCTGCCACTTAATCTCATTAGATAGAGGATCAAAAGTCTCAGCTATCCGAAAAATATAAATCTGGTTGACACAAGTATAGCTAGTTCACTACTAGCAGTTATCTGGAAGAAGAAGATGACTTTTAGGAAAAAATAGCCTCATCTTAAAAGCCAGAGAAGAGTAGTTATCTCAAAAACTGAAAACGAAGATTAAACATAAACTAAAAAAGATTGATTAGGATCCTTCAAAAGATATCTTTAAGAGCTCTACAAAAGCAGATTATAAAGATGCAAATAAGGAAGAAGATCCAACTTAAACAAGGACCCTGAAACCATTTAAGAGAGAAAGAAAGCAGTAAAAAAAGTAGGAACGGCTCAGGAGAAAACTCATTCGCAAAGGATTGATAACTTCCAATTAACTTGAGTTAGCTCCTAGGGCAAGGTTTTCCAAGTTAAGGAACAAGAGGATAAACAAAGAGCTGAAATGATGCAAAGAAGAGATGATGCAGACGATTTTCTAAGGGTTGATGATATCAATCAAGAGAAAGCCAGGAAACTGGTGGCTAAGAAAAATCTCGCAATTCAAAAGGCCAAGGAAAACGCAGAACTTTAAGTGAAATACAGAGCTCATAAGAGAGCAAAAATTAATGATTCCTTTTCAAAATGAAGAAAGCAGTTAGCATAGTGTCGTCAAGATAGTAAAAGATAAGGAAGAGTAAAGATAGAGATAGAAAATCTAGCGAGACGACAGAAACTCAAATGAGTTTAATGTAGACTAAGATTCTTAAGAGGTTGAAGATTCAGATTAAGAGAGCGATAATGATAAAGAGTATTACAGAAAAGAACTTGAAAGGTAGTATGAGGAGCAGGAACTCAGAAATATTTCCTCTAATTATCCAAGATCAGCAGCTCTAAGACAACAAAAAGATCCCAAGCTGATAAATTTTAATCGTCGCAAGAAGGGAGAAAATGACCTTGATTGTCCCTCTAACTACAGATTTGACAAGCACTAAGATAAAGATCGATCCTTTAATCAAGGATATGCACGTGAGAATGACTCTGACGAAGAAATGCAGGATGTGCTTAAAGATGGAAATGGAGAACTGCTATAAGTTGAAGAGTTCTAAATGTCTGGGAATAGAGGAGTAGCCTATGCAGCCTACTAGAATGAAGAAATCTCGGATGTTTTCTAATGGAATGATTAAGAAAATGAGTGGAAGCAAACACCAGAAGCCTTAGAGCTCCTTCAGGAGATCTAACTAGATAAGCCTCGCGAGGTTTTAATAAATGAGTATGATGTTGTGATAGTTCAATCAGATGAGGAAGACAACAACGAGGATCTTGCTTTCCTAGGTAGATTTAAGCCTGAGAATCTACTCTACAACATTAAAAAGGAAATTAAAGTGAAGCAGCAAACAATGAAAGATGAGGAGATGCAGCTTAGAAAAGAGTAGCAAGAAATTTCTATATCTATGAAGAGACTCAAGCAAGAAGATTAGCTAATTTTTGATAAGATCCTTTCCGCAAATATGCAAAAGAGCAACCAGTTGAGTAATGCAGATAAAAATAGTACTGTTAATGTAGTTATGAGCTTAGGAATGATGCCTGCAGACTCAAATTTGAAAAGCAGTTAGAAAACTATCATCAGTAAGGAGTCAGATTTGTCAGCATCTACAAGAGCAGGTTCTTAAATGATTGTAGACAAGATAAGACTCAACGCTTAAAGTTCCTCAGAGAATCAGAGAGATCGAAATTCAAGTGAAAAGGCTTCAACTTTGAACAAAATTATAAAACCACTAACTAGAGAAGAGAGGGAGAAATTAGCTGCACATGTACCTTTTGAAATTCCATTAATCAAAATGAACAAGAATTTAGTGCCTATGTTCAACCCTAATTTGAGTTTTAATCCTTCTAAAGATAATTAAAAAGAAAGACTAAATAACGATAGCAATGAAGATCCCGAAGACTAAGCCCAATAAAACTATCTTTAGAATTTGAAAAAGCTCAAAGATTTTTAAAAGCAACAACAGTAGAATTTATCAGCTTAATCTATTGAGGCCAGAGAGGAGCATGCTCAGAATCTAAAGAATAAGTATTAAAATAGCTTGCTCTCTGAGGGAACAAGTTTTAGACTTAATTAAGATGAGGTCGCTTACTAAATAGAGCAAGGTTTAGCTTAGAGTAATCTCGAAAGAGATGATATTTATGACGATAATGAGTAGCGATTAGGGTTTTTCGATAAATCAATGGATGACTTTGAAGATGAGATGGGATAAAATAATCTATCAGTGAAGAAGTACACATCCCTTAAATATTTTGACATCAGGTAGCCAAGACACCAACCCATAAAAAGAGATGTGGTGGAGATGTGCTTTCAAAAAGACCTAGAGGTATTCAGAATTACCAAAAACTTCAGGCGATGTGTAAGATGGATGATTTAGAAGGGTATGCTGCCTGAGTCAAGGAAATGCCCTGCTTGTGAACACTAAATGAGAATAGTGAACTGCCACTCTAAGTACAAAGACGGTTTAATATTTAAATGCACGAGGCTTGAATGTCATGATGTAAAAGTAAGCATCAGAGAAGGAACAATCTTTGACTATAACCATCTTACTCTGATGGAGACCTTGCGCTGTATCTTTTACTACTTCAATAGAGGGTTTAACGCTCTTCAAACTTTCAGAGATTTGAAGGAATTCAATATCCCAACTTTGCAATATGGGTATGTGTATGACATTTACCGCAAGATCCGCCATCTGATCCACATCTACTATCAAAACCACTATCGCCGCCACAAGTTAGGACACTTTGGAAAGACTATCGAGATAGATGAGTCAAAGTTCACTCACCACACCAAGGGAGGAGTAAGGAATAAAGTGTGGGTACTTGGCTTTTATGAACGAGGGACGAAGGATGTGAGAGCTTTTGTTATGAAGGATAGATCTGAAATTACTTGCCTGCAGATGATAAGAGATAACGTGCTTGAGGGAGCTGAAGTGTATACTGATTTCTGGCGAGGATACAACCAATGCAAGGAATTCTACATCCATAGAGTTGTAAATAAGTAGAAGTACGGGGGAGGTCCAAGCGAATATTAAACCACCTCTAGAGTGGAGAGTCTATGGCACATTTTGAAAAGGAACATTCACACCTACTCAACTATAAGAGCAAGTACTCTCCAGAGATTTTTAGATGAAGCCTGCTGGAGGATCAAGTTTAAACATTTCACAGAGAGGAATGAATTCCTTCTCTAACTTTTAAACGTTTCAAGATGATAAGTCTAATAAATTTCTTCTATTAAATATTCTCTAAATTATGATCATACTTTCACATAAATCATTTTGCTTAAAAATATTTTCTTTAAAAAAAGAATTTCATATAAGTTTGAATTGTAATTAGATTAGTACAAAAAAGTATAGAATTATAATTCAAATTGATATTTTGAGGATTATATATTTGCAGTTTTAAATCATAATGGGACCAAAGAAGGTTTTAAAAGTAAGACTATACCTTAGAATTTCATCCATCATTCACTCATTACAAGAGGAACTAAAATACCTAGACTTATTATGAAATTTGCTATAAATTCTAATGAGTTTCGATTCCTTATTGTGCGATATAGTTTGGAGGGGCGTTCAAGAAGAATGACATGGACGACTTCATAAAAAATGAGCTGGGAAGAATCAACTAGGGCCCGGATAATAACGCCAATAATGATGGCGGCTATGCAGATAGCAATGATCCTAGTGCAGGCTTCGACGTGGGTGCTAGTGGCAATCTTAATTATTATATGTTATTTATAGATTTGAATCTAGGTGGAGGATCTGCTGCTAAGAAACCTGCGCAGCCCTTCAAACCATTTGATGTCAAGAAAAAATTAGGAGCAGGCACTAAACCAATGATGGTAGCAATGGGAGGAGGTGCTGCCTCAAACGCCTACAACTATAATGCTAATCAAGACATGGACGGAAATATCGACGTGAGCTAATCAGATTAAAGCATATATGATATTTACTTTAGATTCGCGAGTACCAAACCCAGGGTATATGGGAGCTCAGGGAGTCATAAAGAATATCTCTGCAGCTCGCTCGCCTATGATGGGAGCTGGCATCGACATTTAAAACCCAAGTTCTCAACAGCCAACTCCTACTTCCTCAAACGTGCTTAACACTTCTAATATCGCGTCCAAGCCCATGCTTAACCAAGGTGGTAAAGCCATCCTCCCAACAAACATCAAGAAATTCCAAATAAAGAAAAGGCAGCAATTCGTGATGGACGAGCCTGACGAGAAGACCAGTGGGCTCCCAGCTAACTTCAATATGTAAAACTAAGATGATGTGGTGGACAGTTTGGTGGATGAACCTGTTGGAGCCAAGTTCAATAAATTTGGAGGAGGTAGACCACCAGTTGGAGGAGGAATGGGTGGCCTACCCCCAGCAGGAGGGATGTTGAAATATAACTTAATATTACTTTATTTTTATGGTGAGCACTAATTTGGTAGGCCCTGTGAAGATCTTGAAGACAGGGGCGAAGTAGCTAGGTCCCTAGCTTATGAGAGACAAGAAGAACTTGAATAACTCAAGGACCGATAACAGCTCTTAGAACTCTAAACCCACTACTGCTTCTAAACAACATTATATGAAAGCATATCCACATATATACTTTTTACAAGCCAAGGACTCAGATGACGATGGCTACAGTGATGGGGGATTTGAAGACGACAAAAATGATGATGCAGCAAGTGCAGGCACACAAGAGGATCAACTTGAGAAGCTAAGAAAAGCCATGGATAGAGAAAAGGCAAGGGCAATCAAATACATTGAGAACAAGCCATCTCTTCAGCAAGCTTAAGGCTTTGGTGGTATCCACAGTGGAGGTTAAAATGTCCTCTCAGGTCCAAATAAACTAAGTATATCAAATTGTTTGCTATTTTTCTGAGTAGGTCCCAAGCTAGGTTCTGCAGCTACCAACTAAAACCTAGACTCATTCTCTCGAGGAAAAGGTTTGATCGTTGGAGAGAAGGTTGACCACCTAGCTGCAAACTAGCAACTGATTAGAGCTGAGGAGCTTCGTGAACTTATAGGTCTTGGCTAAGAAGAATTCTTCAACATGTTTGAGATGGTGCCCCAAACTCCTCAAGATGTCTACTATGGAAAAGTTACAGCAGGAGTGGTGAAAACTGCAATCATAAGCACTGGAGATGAAAACATCGACAGAGATGTGCAGACTGAGGATCTTGGAGCAGAAGATAAATTCAATTAAGCACCTGAAGATATCATGATTAACTAAACTTAGCAAAAATGAGAGGGTGATATCTCAAAAAATTCGAAGTATATGATCAAGGTAAGAATAAGGGCTATAAAAGGAAGAAGAAGAGAGAGAATGAAGCTTTGCAGTTAGAGAAATTCATGTCAAGAGCTGGTCCAGTTATGGAGCAAGTGCTTGAAGAAAATGAGTAAAATAAAGTCAATTTTTTTAATTTTTGTTTAAGTAACTGTCATTTCTAGCTAACAGAGACCTCGCCTAAAAAAGGAACGCAGTTGATTTGAAGCAAAGTCTGCGCTTTCCTCAAGAGATTATGGCTCTCTTCACTATAGAATATCAGCCTGCAAGTATTCAAAAGATAACTAGCATACACATGTTTGAATCTTCCCCTCAGTCAAAGTGTGCTGTCGCCTATACTGTCTTATAGACTAACGGGGAGATTCTAAATATCATACTGATCTATAGCGTGATAACAAACACTGCAATCAGAATTCTTAGGAGTGAAAGTGAGGTGACTTAGATGTGTACTCCTGGCGATGATACACTTCTCATAGCTGGAACTATACATGGATCAATTAATCTCTATGACCTCAAAGAGCTAGACATGGGAAATGCAAGGAATGAAGAGCTGAATTATGAGTTACTCATGTCTTTGAAAGTGCCTGAGAGCACGAGTCTAGATAACAATTCTGACGAATATCTCAACATCCTGCAATCCATGAGAAGTAGGTACAACGTTCAGTGGCCCACATTTTCCTCAGATGGTCTGCCTAACTACGTGCATTTCTGCCCTATCAAGCGCCTTCTCTTTATCACTAAGTTTGGTGGAAGCACTGCATAAATTGGTGTTATTGATGAGCTCAAATAAAGATATCCTGAATCATTTAAAATTTGAGCTCCTAACTCTATCTACTTGGAGTTTAATTGAAACTTCCACTGCTGGCTAAGGAGAAAGACTTAATGAGTTTGATCTAAATATGAGCATGACTGGTAGGTTTAAGCTCCTCGAGAATTTTAATGAACACCTCTTGTATATGCCAGAAGTCATGGGGCACATTTAAGACATCAATGATAAATATTTCTTTTTAATTCCAACACTATATTAATTTCTAATAATCGAAGCATAGTTTATCAGTCAAAGCTTGGAATTGGAGTTTGACAATACAGACCCAAATACATTTTACTTCTCAACTTGTAACGGCCTTTTCAAGTTCAACAGAAGGCAGTCTTCCATCCCAACTAAATTTGACACCTCTGGTCTTGGAGCTCCCACCGCACTTTCTATGTCTGATAGTGGTTAAATCACTTTATAATAGTTTTGATTAAGCTCTAATATCTTTTGAGTTTATCTTTTGGCAGGATTTACATGTGGATCGATAGGGTAAGTTTAATTTTCATTGCTAGTCATCTTCATTTTATCAAACTATCATTGTTTATAGCATGTTCCACCAACACTACACCTCTCCTATCACTATCTGGTACTAAGCTTGCCAGAATCCCATCACTCAGATTAAATGGTGCTACTTAAAAATACTCATTCTGAATATCGAATTCAATATTTTTTTACTACTTATACTTCTAAGATGACTAAGTAGGCTTGTCAAAGAAGAGTGAAGGCTCACCAGAGAAAAAGTCCAAGGGCACAGGATTGTAGGGCGATAGAAATGACAAAATAGAGTTGTCCAATGTCAAATTTGCAACTCGTTTGTGTGAGTTCTTCGCAATCGATATGTCTGAGGATTTCCTGATCTGGAACTTAGCTAAGTCACTTAACAAGCCCGCTCATGTCATACACTTTTCAGAGAAGCATCAAGGCATGAACATGAAAGATGTCAACAGGCAGTTCAAAATATCGTAAGTTAAGCTATTCTAATTAGAAATTAAATTGAGCTTTATCAGAATTTCACTATATTCCCATGCTCAGGTTTTCTATATAAACTATTCTTTAAATGCAATGAATTATGATTAGCTTTATTATGGTATACACAGATTATATCTACTTGATTTTGTCTATACACTGCTCTATCACTAGATTCTCATTTTATAAATTCACAACTATGATTTCATTCCTCTATTTATACTAGCAAGTTTATCCCTCCTTGCTTTATTTTTGACTATACGATGGATGAGTAGTTATCTTGAGGCTTTTAAAATGCCTTTGATATTGAATTTTTGAGGAAGTGGATACTTTGAAACATGAATGAAACTACTTTCTCTTCACATTTCTCTCAAAGCCGTGGAGTAAAGCTTCAAAGTTACTTAAACTACAATTTACGGTCTATTTAGACTAGTTATTTTAAGTACATGTCTCTAAACTTCTCTTCAAACTACCATTTGGGTTTGTTGTAATCTCAAGAGCCATTCTTAATTCTTACAGCCCTAAAACCCTATACTTTCAGTATAGAGGAGGGAAGCTTGTTCTTCTAATACACAATTTAGAATTAAGGATTACGGCTTAAAGATTAAAGTTTTAGAACAATGTTTTCCTAACTTTCAAAATTTGTGAAATATACTTGAGGGTTTATTAAACTACCCAGTGCCCATCTGAGATTGGCTTGCCATTATTTACTGTTTTTTTTTAGGATGACGTGTCCCGATTAGTCTTTCTTTACAGCCTTTGCGCTTTAAGACTTCGCAGTCAACATGTACCTCATGAATTTCAAAAAGGGATCCACCATCACCAAGGAAAAACTGGCGGCTGAGAACAAGAAATCACTCAGAATCATCTCAACATTCGCATAATTAGAATGTGAGTGATAAGCATAATCCTAACTTATTTAATGATTGCCTTTAGACCCTGGTGCAATTAAGGATGAGAATAACAACGACTTAAACAGTCAGATGGGATCAGACTCTAATCAGATGCAGCAGAAGGCTGTCAGACGCAGACAGTGAGACTCTCACTCCAGAGATCAGACAATCTGATACAGCCGTTTGAGTGAGTGATGAATATTAAAGGTGTGAGATATATGGGTGAGCTCCCTCCTCCAAGGAATAGGAGCTCGCACACTTAGAGGCGTGCTTTGGACGCAAAAATGATATCATACTTGATTTAAGTTAAGCTTATAAACGTCTATTTTAGTAAACTTATACAAATTAAATCTCATGAGTCCATTCAAATGTCCGCTTTAGTATTAAAGTTTATGTGGAGGTAAATTCAAACAGCGTAGGTTTTGAAGCACCTTTTAAGTTTCCATGATAATTTAAATATATTGCTTATCTTCTTATTCTCCAATAAGTTGCTTCTCTCATTCACTATTTCTATTTAACTAAGAGAGAGATAGAGAATTGTTCTTAAAAAATGTGAATTTCCAAGTTAATTTACATAACATATCTTAAATTGGATAGCATGCTGGAAGAGAGTTAATTCGTATTCATAATCTTGAGTTAAGTAATCCTTATCCATGGAAAGAGGTGTCTCAGTCTCTGGCCCACTGTTGGCCTTCAGGAGCATCAGGCCTGTCTCTGCCTTCATAGTCCTTGGTTTCGACTTCATCCCAGTTAGTGGAGAGAACTGTTCCTCCACTGGTTTGATAGCTCTTGATCATGGCTCTGCGGGTGTTTTCATCAGCTCGTTCATAGATCTGCTTGAAGAGGGAGTTCAAAGCTTGGTCACCCTCTGGCTTTTCCTGTGCCAAGTCCTTCTCGATCTACTTGTCGACCTTGCTCCAGTCCTTCTTCTACTTTGAAGAAGTAGGGTAGGAGGGAATGATAAACTAAGCACTTTTTTTCCTTAAACTTTTAATACTGTGGATGAGTTTAGTTTGAGCGGGTATGGCAGTAGTAGTAGCCATGAGCTTAGTCTGGCCATCCTTCTCCACCTTCATCCAAGTGGCGTTGTCCACTTCCTTCTTCAGCTTCAACTCGATCTTCTTCGCACTCACGTTAATATAATTATACATATACATAATATGAATATCTCTAAAGTTCTTGATGCTTTGATCAGGGATGATTGGGTTAGACAGTTGAAGGTTGATGTCCACATCTCCAGCTGCGTATTTCAAGCTCACTAGCTCCCCAGAGAAAGTCACTTCCGTGTTCTCAGACACTTGAGCATTAGCTACCTTGAAAGAAATGAACACATGAGTGTTGTTCTGGTACCAGTCGTACTTTCAAATATAACTGAGCATTTAATAAAAAAGATAATTAAATTAATAATTAAAATAATAACAATTCTTAGCAGATGAAATGTGAGTTTTGGGTTTAAATTTGTATCAATCCATTAAGTATTAAAACATCCTTATAAATTCTTATAGTTCATGATCGAGCGTAATTGTAGAAGTAGTTTTAATTTATAAGAGAAAACTTATTCTTATTATATCTATAAATAAGTGATAGGAAGGAGTTTTGTTTTAGGTATTTGCTGAGATGGTTCCGTACTGGCAGTCTTGCTTGGGTAGGGCTCATAATAATTTTATCTGATTCTGGGAACAGCTGTAGGAACCAGAAACTTTATTGAGAAACTCTGAGGAGTGCGGCTATTATCTTGGGGCTCTTGCAAATTTAAAAGTTGTCAATGATAAGGTTGTTCTTTATAATTTTGCGTGGATACTGTTCATTCGTGAATGCCTTGAAAGCGAAAGGTTGCTGCTCCAGAAAATGAATATATAACCCACTTTTGGACAATTGAACGATTATTGGAGTAGGAATGAAGCAAGCAGAAAGGGAGGAAATAGCCGAGAGTTGTTGTTCGGAGCTGATCTTATGTGTATTCTCAAATGAAGGTCTTTCTCTCATCTTTGCCTTTAGACTTCAGCTGAGGTGCCTGACTCACTCGAAACTGAATGAGGTCCATGAGGGAAAGATGATTCCGAGCTATACTAGATAGGAGGAGTCTAAGCTATAGTATCTTCTCTTACGCAATCTGAAGTGCATCATGAATAAGCGATATTTGATGAAATTGAAAATTGATTAAATGTGAAATCATCCTAATTACGCTCGATCATGAATTATTAGTCGGATGTCTGAGTAAGATTTGTCTTGGTCAAAAGTTTTTGAGCCAAATTAATTCTTGCTTCAGAGTAAAAAACATTAAAATCTCTTCACAGAGAGTTCCTATTGTAATGGTAGCTGAATAAACTCATATTCTATTTCAATAAATTATCGAACAATCTCCATAATGAGCTACCAATTTTTAAATATTATCTCTCAACAATTTGCAACCTTTCATTTATTAATTCCGATTCTCATTTATATTTTAAGCATAATGCAATTCACATTTAAAACAGGAAGCAAAATGATTGAAAAAGATATATTAGAGTAATAGAGGATCTGATGGTTAACTAAATTAATCTCAGCACTTCTTTGAACTACACTTTATAATTTAATTTCTAATCATTTACAAACCCCATTTCTAATATACCTTAAATTAATTATTTGCTCATCTAATTATTTCAATGAGAGATGAGAATAATGATGGACCCTTATTACAGAGTGAAGTCAGACATCCACCAGAGACGTCCTGCCTTTGGAATGTTGATGACAGGCTGGACGCTGTTCATGGCATCTCTCGCCAGCTACTTCGGTTACTACTCTTTCATCGTGGAGTCAAAGAATCAATGCTTTGTACAGGGAGAACACTTCCAGCCCATCAATCCCATCCCCATCGGAGTAGATCAAGTGGCGGGGGTGGTCGACGTAAGTAGAGAATTCGATCAGGTCATCAGTCTTTTCTTCATGCAGAGCTTCACAGGCTTCCTTATTGGAATCTACCACCTGCTCGCTATCTTTAAATCGAATGCTCTCTATCAGTAATTAATGTATATCTTTGCATTTCCAATTCTACTTAAGTACGAGTATCCTGTGAGCGCATTCAACAAGATAAACCTGTGCTTCGGAGCAGGGTGTATGGTATTCATGCATCTAGTCAGGTACAGCCACTACGGAAAAGTTTGCTCAGGCGACTTTCTCACCCAGGATACTCTACAGCAAGCTACAGCCTCAAATACTCATCTACTTTTAATAGAAATATATACTAATGGAGAGATCGAGGGTTATCTAATTATAAGAGGAAAGTTAATGGCGTGGTATATCGGCGCCTTCTGGACCGTAGTTGCTTTGATTATCGTATCGTTGGGAATGTTGGCTATCGCAGCTGTAAAGTCCTTCTAATGAATCACACAAATAAGATCAGAATACTGCTACTACTTAGAGGGGAATAAGCTAATATATTTATGAAAACTTTCTATGAAAAGAGGAGGGCAACTTACTGCATCATCTATTACCTTATTAGCCTAGCCATGCTAAAGCCTTGCTAGAAATCAAGTTCTCAACTTTTAAAAGAGACATCAACATTTTACCTTCAGATAATAAATAACAGAAAGTAGAATCGAATTTATTGATAATGATGCTGAATTACGTGGCCTATACATTTAATTAATAAATTATTGTTGAGCCTGTCTAAATTTAGCTGATTAAACTTGATTAGAATACTGAATTGGCCCTTCCAACTTTACCAAATATCAAACATTTCATTTTCCGTTCTTCAATCTTATGCATGAGTGAAATCAAGATACCAGTCGTACTTT
Organism: Tetmemena sp. SeJ-2015; assembly: GCA_027382625.1. Classification (NCBI taxonomy): domain Eukaryota; phylum Ciliophora; class Spirotrichea; order Sporadotrichida; family Oxytrichidae; genus Tetmemena; species Tetmemena sp. SeJ-2015. The sequence goes on along the minus strand of JAJKFJ010021825.1, from coordinate 19,908 downwards.
CCATCTTAATTTAGAATATTGAATTTAATATCTATTAGGGGAACTGACTTCTGAGCGACTTGGGCAGGAGCAGTAGAAGCTGTTGGCTGTGCGCTGACTCCATTGACTTGCTTGGCCTCCTTTACTAAAATAATGATGGATATTAATCCTCTTGAGGTGCTGAAGCCTTGGATGAAGTAAGATAGGCTGCGTCGTTGATGTTGCCAATAGAGTTGATGTGTTTGGTCTCAATCTGGACTTTCCTTTCAAGCAGATCGATCTGTCTCTCCAAGTCTCTCATTTCAAGTTCTTCTCCGATGTTCACAAGTCATTAAATCCTTCACAGCTTTAAAGCTTTTGATATAAAGTGTCTCTCTTGCCTTTACAAAGTCCTGGGCTGCCTTCTCAAAGTGACCGCTGAGGAAGAGAGCCTTGCCCCTCACGAAGTGCAGTTGAGGAATCTAGGCGCCTGAGGCCAAGGGTTGCTGCTCATTGAGTAGGTTGATGGCTAGTTCGTAGCGACCCAGCACTAAGTTCACAGATGCTTAAGTCAGTTGAGTCAAGAACGAAGGAGGCTCTTGGGAAAGATGGAAGAGCACTGAGTGATGGTTGCCCAAAGCCAAGTTCAGTAGTGCTTGGGTAATTGAAGACTGTTCCATATATGAAGTATCAAATGAGTGAATGAGTGTAAGAGGGAGGGAGAGTCCTGTTGGAAGAAACTCAAATTTAAATATAATTAAATCATTCTAGAAAAATCTTGACAACTTATCCAGCACTACTAGAATTTTGAGCTATTATAATAAAAACTATAAATACTCAACATCATATTATTCTGATATAAAATTAATCTGGATTCTTGCTCTTGGATTCACAATCTAAATTATGAATCCTTAACTTTCTAACATTATAAACAGCTGCTGCATATCTTCCTTAATTTCTTATTTATTAATAGATCATAATTCAAATGAAGGAAAAAGAAATAATTATTATAAATTCCACAAAGAACATTCTTTTCTTGATTTAAACCTAAATTAATTTATCTTTCAAGAACTTTAACCATTAAAAATAAAAATAAGATTTAAAATTCCCATTTGTATTATTTTGGACTTCAAAAATATTGTGTAATATTTAGCTCACTCGGGGCTGTTATAGATTTGTTATCTTCATTCGCTTGATTTGCTTCCTGGTGTCTTCTCCTTAATGGTAGACTTAGTGGGTAGTGGGAGGAACCTATGAATCTGTTTCTCTCTGAACATGCTGATTCCTTCGCTTCCTAAGTTAATATCTTGCCTGGCTGCATGCAGCTTCTCTGGTTGAGCTTCCAGCCACTCCCAAGTCTCCTCATTCATTTTCTTGAAGCCCTCGTAGCACTCAGCCAACTTGGCATTCGCCTTCTCCTTGTAGTCAAAGAAAGCAAACTTGTTATTCTTGCCTGGAACGTCTGTGTATCCCCAGAAATTGAGGTGCTCCTCCAAGTGGTCCATTATATATTGCATATGCTGCTCGCTGTACTTCTCTCGATTCTTATTATAGCTAAGAATTTAATAAAAAAGTAAATTCAATTAGATATTAAATTAAAATGAATAAATCAGTGGCAGTAGAAGTCTATCCAATTTAAATAATTATTACACCATTCGATTCAGCATAAAATTATAGGAACTTTTTATCCTTGTAACTTTTGTGTGGGAGTAGTCAGTAAATAGTTATAAGCAACACAAGTTGAAGATAGCAAGATATTTCAAAATCAAGAAACTGCGCACATCATATTCTCGATGCTGAGAGGGTGCTGAGGGGATGATTAAAGAAAAACTCACATTAGTTTTTAATTAGCTTTCAAATATTATTCAGATCAGGGGTGGATTTTTTATTTCAACTGCCACGAAGTTGCAACTCCCTCACTTATTATTTTAACCAATCTCCGATTTTGATTAAAATTCCAACTATAATGCCTCCACTTCTTGGTTTGTAAAGAGTATTTCCATTTTGGCCAGAGGATATAGCTTCTACTATTCTCCTCTCTATTATAGTACCCTCCACTGATCTTGCCTAGAGAGCGAAGCCTAGAATATCTGAGAGAGTGCGCTTTGGGTCAACTAGCAGATCTTCGAAGCGGAAGAAGAAAATGGGGATTTGCCTTTCTTTGGCCTTATTGACCCAGTAGTCGTGCCACTTCTTCCAAATCAGCACCTCCTGTGTGATGTGCAGATCCCATTCGGGATACTGAGTGAAGTCCTCATTTATATCTTTGTTGTGACACATAGTCGAAAGTTGCAGGATTTGAGACACAAACACATCTAGAGGATTCCTGACGCAGCACAGAATTATCTAGGTCTCATAAGAATGGTCGTAAGGGAACCTATAAGGGAAGTGAGATTTGTTAATCCAAACTCTGTTGTCCACGACTCCTTCTCCCTTGAAACCTGCGTATTATAGAGCGACGTTGAGGGAAAACTTCATCACCATGTCCGAGCCAGTTGAGATGCCTGTGATCGTCTCGAAGTACTTGCGAAGGAAGGTATTTCCTGAGCGCGGGAACGATGTGTATGTCACTCCTAAAGCAAAATATACACATCATTGTATTATAACCTAATCCATCATGGTGCTTGAGAAACCTGGTCTAGTTTCCTATGAATTTGTCTTTCAACTCTTCGTACCTATCTGCTATGAAATTATAAATACTGCTTTAGAAAGGAAGAACTGCTTGAGTTCTTAGAGGTCGACCTCCTCGTCAGTTTGATTGACCATGAGAAACTTTGAGTCTATTCCATAGCCTGGGTAGTTCTGAGCAATTTTCTCAGTGTATTTAAGGTAGCTGTCATCAATCTGAACTGTGCTGAACTTAGTGCAGTCCTCGTTCGCATAGAAACAATCATCAATTTTAATAATTTTCTATAATAGAGGAAAGTATATTTACTTTAAGAGTGATATCATTATTTTTTAGTATATTAGAAGGACAACAAATTTACTCAATATTTTAATTAAAGTGGATATTACTCAGGATTACTAAAATGGAGAGCCTTGATAAAAACATCGGTCCACTCGAGTATTAGAGGATATGTTAGTAGTGCAAATTGGAGTTTGATGAAGACTCAAGAAAACCAATAGGCCTATCTTGCGGCCATTCAATATGCTTTAAGTGCTTTCAAGATAATCCTTAAGAGAAGTTTTTACAATGCTAAGTTACAGATTGCCTAAGTGACATCAACTTTAATCGAACTCCCAATGTAACTTAAGATATTTTGGATAAAATTAGCGAAGAAAGAAGGGATGATGATGTAGGAGAATTTATAAAAGTGGGGTGCAAGAACCATTTAGAAGTTAGAGCTAAGTTCTTGTGCGATATCTGCTACCAATTTTATTGCTAGAAATGCTTTGAAAGCAACCACAAGTTACACTCTAGAGATCCACAAATTACTCTTTCTAAAGTCAGTATGGGAAGATATCAAGACAAGATGTAGACCCTAATAAGGGAACAGATAAGAAGATTTCAACAAATGGAATGCGATTTAGCTCATTTTTGCTCCGGATAGCAGTTCTTTGAGGCAGAAGAAGCTGTAGGTCTCCTAAAAAGATGGGACAAAGATCTTAAAATAGAGAACTTGAGTTAGATTGACATTTTGAAATCGGTTTCTCATCGTTAGACTTAAAACCCTGAATAAATAAATAAGATATTGAATGTATTGGAAGAGGTTAAAGCAACTTAAGAAATGGAAAGTGTAGAGCCCTAGGATATTAAAGATACTCAATAAATCAACCAAAGAAAAGAGTTCAAATTAAAAGAAGAGTTAAATGGTCAAAGAGAACAATACATGAAATATTATGAAAATTTTAAAATTCAAATTCGAGCAATTGAGAAAATAATTTAATCGAACTCAATTCGAGTTTAGTTTTTTACTGTATTTACTCTCCCTTAATAGTTGCAATTTTCTTTTATTTCCTTATTTTATATATAGAAAATATTTAAGGGATATTTTTACACTTAAGTAAAATATGATTGTCTCTTTAATTAAAAATTTATTTTATGTGCACCAAAAAAAATAAAACTATTCTACCTCTTAAGTAAATAATGATAGTTGAATTATGGAGTAATATAGTGATGATAAGAAAGAATTTTATTGAAATTTTTAAACTAAGGGTTTAAGTTAAGATTAATTTGAAAGATTTGGTGATTTATTTAGGCTCCTTTTATATATTAGAAGTATTTCTCTAGCTTCTTTGGCGGGGCTTGATTTTTAAAATAAAGCCATGATATGAAAAATTTTTTGTAAGTTTCTTAATTTATAAATATGATAAGGTCCTTCCTTTTGTTTTAGAATTAATTTTAATTTGTTATAGTTTCATTCTATGATCATAATTTTATTATTTAAGTGTTTTTTAAGTTCTATGAAAATTTTAAAAATCTGGTAGATGCTGAAATTCTTTAATAAGATAGTTCTCTCCTGAAAGAAAGGCTTAAAAAAGATTTTGACATATTAAGATTTAGTTTGATATTTTAGGCTTCGAGGTAAGGTTTCGGAACAAAGGAATTTGATGATAATTAAATCCAAAATAAAAGTTATAGATAGACTTATAAATAGGCATCCCATTAAATACAATAACTAAATTAAGACTTTTTATAATCTAATTATTATTTTTAATTTTGCAACTGTTTTTAATTTGTATGATGGCTTCTTAAAAGACCATTTTTCTTTTAGAATCTTTACCAAAGATAGAGAAAGCTTAGTTAATTTTCAAAAATATTTATTTTTATTATTTGGAGAGTATATGAATTTAGTCTTTCAGTAAATTAGCTTTAGTCTGATTTTTATCTTGAGTTTTAATTTTGGTTCTGCTAACATTTTATTTTTCATTTTTTTGATAGCCTGCAACATAATAATTTAGAGAAGTCTAATTTTTTTAAAAAAACAAATCTATTTTGGTATCCTTTAAATTTAGAAACTTAAAAGAAAATAAAAATGATATTACTTCAAACATTCAATAGCAACTAAGAAACCTTCTATTTATTTAAATTTCATCCTAAATTATCTTTTATATTTTTACACATAATAAACAAATAAAACGTTGAGTATTTATTCTTCTAATTAAATTAATATAATATATATTTTAATGGTTTGAATGTGAATAATTAAGGAGCACTTATTGCTTTTATGTTGACTGAGTTTGGATAAGTTTATGGGGCCTATACCTCTGCTGGCTTGATTTAAAACGAAAATGAAGAAATGCATAAGCAATATAGAGACAGTGAGGTGTTTATCTTCTCCTTAACCAATAAAAAGATTCATGAATTAAGAGACGATTAACAACATATTAAATAAGCTATCATATACAGGAAATCAACTTTAATTCAGTTTGGAACTGGCATTTAAGTCTTCTTAGCAGGAAGATAAAACCAGCAGATGGAACTCTCTCCACCCTCCTGGAAATGTTCCACCCCAAATGGAAATTTATTGCCCAACAAATAGTTAAGCTCTATTTAAAGATTAAAAATATTAAATAAGCTTTAAACTCTTCTTCATCAGAGTATAATTAATTATACTGATAAATCATATGAGTAAATTAGTCAAAGTCTTTCATCTTTTTAATTATTTTATACTATTTTAGGGTTCAGAAAGAGGGGGTGGTACAGTTCCAGTGATGGTAATTCTATTCCAAGGAGAGTGGCAGGATTCCATCTACCTAGATAAAACACTCCTGAGGATTCGAGACTTTAGGGTGCTTAAGCACCATTGGGAAGTGAATAAGGATTTAGTATAGTAGAATTGGAAGCTTATAAGGTATTTTGAGGAATCCACCGACTGCAGTGCTTTTATAATTTCTAGAAAATTTATAGAAGAAAAAATATTTGAGAAATAATTTAAATCTTTCATGGAGCGAAGGTGACTATATTTCTATCTTTCTATTAATTTAAAGAACTTATGAATTATCCTTAAAAATTTATAATTGCATTCATAATTATATTTATAATCTTATATATAAAAGCTAATAAAGAGATTTTGAATTGAAGCTCAAATACATATCCATAATAAAGACGTTATGATATTTATAGGTAATTTTAAGTGAGGTATACTTTATTAAAGTTTATATTTTATTAAAATAAATGAATGATTAAAATAACAAACTTAAGATATCAACTTTTGAGCATATGAGACGCTTAAATACCTCTTATCCTTTTATGTGAGCTTGTTCTATGCTAACCATAAATTAATTCGAGTTTATTGTTTAATTTTAAATATCAACTCTCTTTCATAAGAGAAGGAAATCTTAAAAATAAATATAGGCATTGTCGCCACTGAGAGCTTAGACAAAATTTTAAGAATATGTGGATTCTACTAATATAATATTCTATTTCAAACAAATTATTTTTTAAATCCTTATTTGAGAAATTCACAGAAATATTCGTGAACCTGAACATTTAATAAAAAATAAGTTCATCTTTAAGAATAATAGATTGATTATTTTTGAATTGTTTAATTAAGTACACCATTTTATAATAATTTTTTTTGCGTCCCCTGATTTGTTTCTCATTTTCTAAAAATATTATCTTGCCAATTAGTTAATAACTGTTTTATAAAATAAATTATATATAGTATAAAGTTTATATCAAGAATAGATTGATTTAAAAGGAACTTTTCCTCTAGTCATAACAATAAAAACTAATTTATTTATCATTCGTAATTTAATTAACTAACAATCAGATCTCAAGAGATTTGCAAAAACAGGGTCAATGACGATTGGGAACAGCTTGCTAAAGAATATTCCTGAGTTAAAAATATTAGGAAAAATATAAGAGTGCTTTATAACTTCTTTCCTTATTTCAATTTAGTAAATTCCATCTGAGTAGGGAGGATTCTACTCTTGTTAAAGAGTGTCTATTGCTTATAGGATAGTTGAGCTGAACATTTAAAACCCAACAAATAATAAGAAAGTGGGAATAAATTGTCTATAGACTTGTCGAAAGCAGTCATGGTTTATCGTCTATGCTTGTCAAGAAATGGGTAGTACTTAAAACTTAGGAGATTCTATTGGTAAAGTAGTTCACCTTTACTTTTTAAAATAATGAATTATACATTTTAGATAACATTCTCTCTAATATTCTTCAAAAATATTTCTTCAATTTATACTTTCTTTGTATCAGACGATTGATTTTTCTACATTTAATTTATAACATATTATTATGCACCTTATTTTATCCTCCTGAAAATATTAACTATTTCTACTTGACCAATTTAAAAAAGGATTAAATTGGCATCATTAGATCAACTCCGAAATCAAATACTTTCTCCATTATTAATCTATTTCTCTGTGAGGTTTATTAATTTTCTGATATTGGTTAGTCTTCTGTTTGTGGCTTGAGTAACTAAATAGGCAATGAGAAAAGGTGAAAGAGGTTTACTTGAGTTTGTAGAATGTTCTAGTAGCTGTAAGTTGCAGATGAGTGACTGATTTTTATGATTTAAAATATTAGTTTGATTTAAGAGCAGACGCTATTTTAATGAGTTGCCACGTAAATTCCACTTTCTCTGGCGAATTCTCTATTATAACTAAGTGTGATAATCTGTATTCTTTAATAAGATTATGGATTAAAAGATAGGTTTATTTTGATTCCTTCTCTTTATTAATTTTTAGAAAATGAGTATATAAATTTAATTGTTTGAACTTCGTTTTAAGGCTAAACAATTTTGTTTTAGGTCAAACTGTGTACCATTTGCACATCCATGTCATCGGTGGAAAGCAGCTCTCATGGCCTCCAGGAGTATGAAGTTACAATATGGAATCCAAGCTCTGAAAGCAATTGTGATCCATCCTGCAAAGCTAGAGTATTTGGTTTTGGTAAATTTAGCACTAAAGTTTCTATTTTGGAATTTTCCATTTCACAAAGATCTCATCTCATCAATAAATTTTATGTTTATATTTGAATGGATTGATATAGATTGTTGAATATTTTATTTATATTTTACGTTATGAAGACCTACAAATAAAACTCCTCAACAGCTTACAACAACAATAATACAACAAAGAAGTAGAGTCGTAGTATAACTCAAACTCGTATGAGGAGAATAGTAGCGCATAAAATGAAGCAGCTGCTGTCAAACTAATGAAGGACGCCGCTTTGAAGATATTTGAAAAGAATTAGAATGTGGTCAGGACACAGCAGATTACTAACTTCATAGAGTAGCTGCAATCTTAAGGGCAGCATACTCTAAATTCCTTCATCAAGGAATTCAATAAAGAGTAAATGATGACCACTGGTAAGCAAGCCGTCTATGGATTCAATCAAAGGGGAAATAGTACGGGAGCTACTATACAGATAGGCCTTGGAGCATTAAGTGTTGCAAGTATGAAATAGAGTAGACAAACTAATGTGGGACGATAAGGAGATCTAAACTATGGAGCAGATCACATCAGTTATTATTCTAGATCCAAGCTAGCTACTCAAATGATACCACACAGAGATTTAAATTCTCTTTTAGATTAGAATTTGTCTTTGAAAGATAGTCGATGGAAAGGTAACAAAGTTAATGCCACAGGCAGAGAGGCGTTCAATTAAACTTAGACTAGCTTCTTCAACTCTAGAACTTAAAAGCGTTTGCAAACTGCAGCAACCACCAATGACTATGAATAACTCAACTTATCAATCGTTAGAGAAAGTCTAATCCTCCACAATCTTCATAATTACAAAGGATACACACTTCTCATATCAGTTGTTTTATTTTTTTTTCTTAATTTTATATTAAATATGCAGAGGAAGAAAGAAAAATCTAATAGTCCAGAAAATCAAATTAGTTCATTTGAGAATACCTATCAAATTGAAGAATGATTCCATCTTAAATACGACTCAAGATTACGCTACTCACTATAGAAGCTAAGCAGATCTTAAATTAAAATCTTATTTTATGAACTACTTTAATATTACAGATTAGCATTAATTCGACGCCACTTCTTCTTTAACATAAGACAGGGCAGGTAAGGGAAAGAACTATTCCCTCAGTATTACTACTACAAGTTTATTCACGATGATAACAGGCGTCTGTTGATGTCCCAGCACGGCAAACGTAATTCCTTTATCCTAGAGAGTGAGGCCGAGTAAAGCAGCTTCTAATAGAGATATCAGGCTTATTTAGACAAGATTAATCAAGAGGAAGGCGCTGACTTTAAAAGTGAGCTTGAGATCAGAAAGTATATCTCTTTCTATAATATGTTTTTTTCCTCCTTTGAGTATTTATTAAGTTGGCTTTAAAAGATTGCTTGGCTAAAACTGAATTCAAGCTTAAGCTAGGCAGAGAAAACAGACTAGTTGAGAATCTAGATAATCTGGACGAGCTTGCAAAACAAGAGGAGGAAAACCTATCTTCATCTGCCCTTAAAAAGTGGAGAGAACTCTTCGAGAATGAGGGATCGAAAGAATCAAAGAAGTAAACAAACAAGGGGAGGGTAGAGTAGTGTATTGAATAGAAAGCCATCTAACAGCTCAATAGATGGAACTAAAAGATCTAACGCCAGGTAGATATCTCCAAGGCAGTAGTAGTTTAATATACAGGATTAGGACAAGGTTGATGCTAGTTCATCTGCTAGAAAGAAGCAAGCAGCTGAACCAGCTAAGATCTATTCAAGAAGTGCAAGTCCAAAGAACTCACATAATTTATTAATAAATTAAGATCTTTTATTTTTGTTCAATAAATAAAACAACTCTCTTAGGCAAATGAAAAGCATTAAAGTGGAAGCTTTTGAGGCAAAAACAAATGCAAATTTCAATGAAAATAACAAAAAGGACAACCATAAATATTCCAACTCAATCCAAAGTAACAAGACTGGAAACTAGAAGTAATCTATGCAGAGACATCTGCTTGTCAATATTTAGGAAAGTTCATCAGAAACATTAAAAACCATTTATTGCTAAAAAAAATATATCTTTTTTTAAATAGCAGTTACAAGAGTTTATTCTTTATGAATTATAAAGAATAACATTGCATATTCTATAATTGATTTTATGATAATTTTGATGAAAGATTTTGTTAATAAATTGATAAAAATGTATTATATATCATAAAAACATAATTTGTTAAAGTATTCTAAAAGAGATAAATCTTTTGACTATATAATTTTATCATGTGCTTTGAATAAATAAACTTATTAAATTAATCAAATATAATACACTGATTTTATTTATTCTCTTATAAATATGTATAGTAAATATCTTTTCATTGTAGAAAACTTAATTTCATATCTAAACATTTCTTTATTTAATTAATAAATCCCTTTTATACTTTTAATAGCCTGATCAAAAGCACATCGATAGCTTAAACCATAATTAATAGCTTGCACTGATTGAGCCAGAGAGCAGCTCAAACCTTAGTTTCCAATAAGACAAATCAGTAATCTCCCTTGGCAAAGAAGAAGAGAGTGTCTCAGGCTGTCTACCTCGATAACATTAAACGACTCAAAGACTTTATAAAGGGAGAGCACTTCAAGCTAATTTGCTAAGCTAGATGCGCAAGCAATAGCAGACTGTTCAGTTTAGGAACTGCCGCCTCACTAAGAATAAATTCAAGCAAGTTTTTGCAACTCAAGTATAACAACACCTGCTATTGTAGATAAGCTCGTAATGATCTTTGATTTCACCAATCCAATTGACTTCCCCAATTTCATTCAGCAGTGTGAGAACTTCCTCAGAAATAAGGATGTACTCAAAATGATTTCTTTCGATATCTATGACTTTAACAATTTGAATTTAAAATTATAATGCTCAATGTAATTGTTGATAGAGTTTTATTGAATGATGGGAAGATCACTGACTTGGATTTGTTTAAAATATTCTAGTACTTCAGCAAGGGGCAGTAGTAAAATCTGTTCGAGCATATATTCTAGCAAGACCTTATTCAAATTTGCAAAAGACTTGCTCTGAAAAGGTTCTCACTTGAAGATAGCAATAGACATAAAATGGATCATTCTAAGGAAGAGAAATGAAGTAATTAAGATTCAAAATTAAGGATCTTTAAACAATAGCGCTGGAAGATAGGAGTAAATTGATACACCTTATCTAGAAGAAACAAAAGATGCGCATGTAACGGGAATTAGTTAATACTTGCTCATGTGCAACATCCTCCAAACTTAAGCTTTAAGACTTCAGTAACTATCACAAATACCAGCTAGGTGGCAGCCATAGGAAGGAGTACTTTAGAAATGCAAACTAACTACACGATTCTCACTATGACAATAAAAGGAAGAGAGTATTCCAAGCAATTATATTCGTACATTATAATTATTTAAGATTAATTATTTAAGAGTAAATGTACAAGCTGTAGAGGATTATGTAAAATGGGCCTAACTGGGGACCTCAACTATATAAGATTCAAAGAGAAATAGAAAATGGAGAGAATTATTCTGATAATGAGGATTTTCACAAAGAAGAGAACGATGTTTTTGGGCCATCTAACCATTATTTGAGACTACATAAGAATTATGTTTTATCTCCAATAAATTACTTTCTTGGCAGAATTATAAAGCTGGCAAGATGAAAAGTAATCAAGCTTAAACTCAGGCTCAAATTGAAGAGTACAAGAAGCAAATGACGATGAGTGGAGATACTGCTAATAGCGAACAACTAAAGAACCTATCTAAAATTAGTAGATCATCTTCACTTGCTAAGAATACTCTATCAACTTACCAATAGCAGAAAATTTTGAGACAGTTAAACAACTAACACATCAATCATATTGGAGGAGGGCAAACCAAAACTTATACTCTTATAAAAAAAATTAAATTTTATAAGTCTTTAATTTATACTATAAATTCAGATCAGCAACAGTCTAAAGAGTAAGGAACAATTTAATAAGCTGATTCCTTATCACCAACCCAGCATTCAAAATAATAGTAGTAACAATAGTAGCAGCCTAAGAGAAGGCCTTTACAAATTTGCTTACTATTCCCCTGTGGGATGATTTCTTTGATGCTTATATGGAGAGAGCTCAGTCTCAAATAAATCACTCCCTTAGACTTGAAGAGTTCAGCAAGATTAAGTTTTCAGAGGAGTTAGAGTTGCCATTCTTTATAATGGATTTCATAAACTACCTACTTGGAGTTAAAGATCTCTACAAAAAGATCCTCACTACTAATTTTCTAAAAGATACAGGGAGCTATGGCTACTCGACTGGAGTTATCCCGGAAAATGAATAGTTTAGACTGAATGACTCAAGAGATGATCTAAAGAGTAACTTACTTACCTCAGACTAGCAAAGTTAGTTACCTAATTTAGATTCCTCCCACAAAACTCATCTTGCCCTTCTTGGAGCAAATATGGCGGGCCGTGATTAACCCTAAAGTGCTTTGAGTATGCAATCTCAAGAGCATAACTCTGAAGCACAGAAGAAGTTTCAGGCTGAGCTCCTTAAGCTTAGACATGAACTCACTCTCGACTAGTACAAGTGCTTGATTAATGCCTTCATCATACTTTCAGGCAATGCAACTTAGGAATTGATAGACTCTATGCCCCATATCAAAGGCTAATCTAGCTAGGACAAGAATAAACCTTTTCTCAAAATTTCAAATATGCTCCTTAAGACTTCTACTACAGTCAATCTTTTTTAATTTAAATTCTAATCCTCATAAAAAAGCAGGAGGATTCAATCCATTATCAAAAATTAATGCCAAACTCAAAGAAGCCTTCACTGAAAAGCTTCAGCTGATGGATGTTTTCTTGACTGAGTAGTCTATTTTAGATAATTTTGCAACTCTGTTCGCGGGATTTAAGATCGATGTGCTGGCTAAGTTGATTTACATATATCTCAGTAAGGGTAAAGACTTCGTTCACATTAACTTGATTCAATTTGCAAATGCCTTCCTCCCTCTTTTGGTAAGTCATTTTTCTATTCTTAAGATAATTTTTTAGAATGAAAACAACGAGAGAAAGAATTAGTTTGTGTTTCGGCTTCTCGATGTGAGAGATGAGAAAAAGTTGAATGTGCTTCATCTTATCCAGTATTTCAAGCATATAAAAACTAACACTGCATTTGGTCAAGAGATCTTGAGGTAATTTAACTATTTTAAGTTGACTCTTTAGTTTATTCATGGAGTATAAGGACAAGAATATCTTGATGCGAGCAGGCTACAGACAGCAGATTTCTCTTAACTTCATGACGTACAGCAAAATAGTGAAGTACTCGTGCCTAGTGGACGAGTTACAGCTCAGATTGTTTGGAGGAATCTACCCTTAAAAAGACAACACCGACGACTCAAGTATTGAGACCTGCATTGAAACCCATGTCTCACCTTTCTAAGATCTCATCACCAACGATCCTTATTCATTTTTAAATATTAACCATTAGATCATTTAAATTCAATTACAAATTTGCAATATCAATACAGCCAGCAGATAGCTAATTAGTCATTCAACGCATCCACTGGCTTGAATAGTGCACACATCAAATAATTAAAAGGCCAAACCAATCCCGACCAATTCCTGTCCTCATAATACAATAAATACCCTACAATGTACATCCAAGCTAACTCCATTTAATATTCACACCATCTAAGCAAAAATCACTCTGTGCTAGCCTCTAACACTTAATTTTTAATTTGCTTTTGTACTTCATTGACTGAAAATTCGCTCAACGTTCCACCTAGTGGAAATAAACCCAAAAATAAGAGCATGGCTGCAGGTAGTGGAAACTACTTAATGCCTCCACATATGTCTGCCAACACTACTCTCAAACCTGACTAGCTCTAATAAATCGTTATTCCTAAATAGTAGATGATCAGCAGAAATATAATCACAGTAAGGCTTCTATCAACAATTTAAAAACTAATTATTCTAAATATTTTCTAGTCTTGGAGGAGGAGCTAAAAACAAAATAAAGTTATCCGCGGCAAACTATTGGTTTGATGGCACAATTGCTTAATACATAATAACAGATAGCCAATATGTAAAAAATTTTGATTTTGAATATTACTTTTAATATGAGAAACTATTTTCAGATCAAGAGTTGGCGGACGCTTCCAGAATTCTTCAAAAACTAAAGTGAAAGTTTATAAGAGACAATATTATATATTTATAGCTTTTGGTAGTAGTTCAAATTGATTATATAGATTTAAAACTTTAAAGAATTTACGGTTTTATATTTAATTCTTTTTTTTTTATTTTGATATCTTTTTTTTTAACCTTTAATTAAATTTTTTAAATTTTTAAGATTTTTTGAAAAAGGGAATTTTATGATGCAAATGAATTTAATTTAAACAATGACCTAATTTTAAAAAAATAATTTTTTTTTTAAAAAATTTAAAAAAGTTTGAAAAAAGGAAATTTTTTTAAAAAAAAAACCCCATGACCTTTTTTAAAATCTATTTAAAATTTTTGTCTGGTAGGGTTTGAAGTAATACCAATTTTTTTTCACCTTTGTTTTTAAAAAATTTTTAGTTTCCTTAACCTTTTTTTACAGCTTGCCGGCCCTTTTATTTTTTTTACCCATTTAGCAGTAAAGTTAAAACCGGATTTTAAATCAAAAATTTGGAATTTATTTGAAAAAACCGGAAGAATTAAAATTAAACCGTCTAAAAAAATTGTGTTTTCGGGATCAATTAAATAAAAAAATTTAAATTTCACCGATTGGTACATTGGTTTCAAATTAAGGGGAACCTTTTTAAAATAAAACCCCTAGTTGTCTAATGTGCAAGTGTACTAAACAGCCGATCCTCAAAAGTTGGGTTACTCCGGCGTAGATAAGTCTCTCACATCTTAAGGTTTTTTCCCCATTGGTCTAGTGGCTAGGAAGGCGACCTCAAGTAGTAGGAAATCCCCGGGGGGGTCCAAATTAGTCAGTGAGGGGTACCACCCCGAGGGGAGGGCCCCCCGGTGACCCAGGGGGTTTTCTAGTTCGGTTTTTTACTATCCCTTTAAAAGGATTGGGAAACAATTCCCCCGGAAACCGGTTGGGGGGCACCGGTGGGGGTTGAACCCTACCCCCGGGGGGAAACCCCCACTACTAAGTTGGGACACCCCGGGCTCCTACTACTTGACCCGGGTCGCCTATCCTAGCCACCCAGACCAATGGGGAAAAAACCTTGAGGACTGTGAGAGACTTATCGGTTTTCCCGGAGTAAGCAACTGATTGAATCGGCTGTTTTGTACACCCTTCACATTAAACAACTAGAGTTGGGGTTTTTAAACCTTTTCGCCTTAAAATTTACCAATGACCAATCGGTTTAAAGTTAATTTTTGATTTTAAATTTATGGTTTAAAACAATAATTAGACGGTTTAATTTTTAAATTTAAATTTTGGTTTTTTAAATAAATTCCACCTTTGATTTAAACTCGGTTTTTTAACTGTGACTTCCCCCACATGCTACAAAGGCCCAACTGTAGAAAGGTTTAACGGGAAAAATAGAATTTTAAAAAACAAAGCTGAAAACATAATAATGAATTACAAGTGCTTTGTTTGTTTTACCTTAACCTGTCTTATTTTATTTGCTTTTTATGACTTTATTTTTTAGAATCTGTAAAAATGGTTATTTTATCACAAAAATTTAGATCAGCCACAATATGAATTTTTTTTATTGTTGAGAATTTAATAAAAAAAGAGAATTAAATTAATAAATAAATTAATAAATTTAAAATCCTTGTCAGTTGAAGTGTGAGATATTGGATTGATTTTATCTCCATTCAATTATTCATAAAATACTAAGCCTTTTTATCCTTGCAGCTTCTTCGCAGAAGATCTTTGGGAAGAGTTATCTCGGTTATAAGTTTTGAATTTGGTTAATTTCTTAATTCGGAGTTTGTGACATCATTATCCCTTCGAAGGCACTTCCAATCATAATTGGTAGTAGAACAAATTCGTTATAAAATTAAATAACTATAGAATAAGCCACATATTGAGGTTACTACTTTATAATTTAACGGCCAACAATTTACAATTCTTCATATATTATTTTAACTTAATTCCAATTTTCATTTAAATTTTAGCTATATTTAAAATTATCAATTTTACTATGATTTTTAAGAATCGTTTATGAGTCTTCAAGAGAGTTTTATCATTCATTATCTTGAAGTTAGAATGTATAGTTAGTATAAGTACTCATTTAGTTTCTCTATTTGATTTAAAACTCATTATATATTTCTTTTTAAGAAATTAATAATTCCTAAATAAATCAGGTAATATATTTTTAGTCACAAATTTTAATTTAACATAATTAAACTATGTTAATCTATTTCTTTTCTTCCCTTTAATTTATGTATAAATATATGTCCTTTACTTCTTTTAAAAATCTTTTAAATTATAAAATGACACTTATTTAATAAATATATGCCTCTGTGAACGAATAGAATAGATGTGTTCAACTTATCTAGCATCAGATCGTTTTATCATTCCTTTCCTATATTAAAATGGGAAAGTAGCATAGAAAATAGGAGTACATCAAATAAAAATAATGATTTATGATTGCAATGGACCTTATCACAAGGGAGTCATCTCTTTCAAAATCTCATATTTATAGTTGTTCCTTAATTAAAAAAGAATACTTTAAATTATTCCACAGTGTTAGACTTGGAAATTGGTCATGAACAAATGGCATTAGACTAGCAATTGTCAAAAATAAAGATCAATCAAAAGAGAAAAAATAATCTCATTCATTGTTTATAAAATAATTGGAGTTAATAAGACTGAATCAAGAGCAGAAAATGGAGAAGTAAGAAATATGAAAGCAATTATAAGGAAATTATTTAAAAATCCATTTATAATTTAAATCAAGAAAATGCGCCTAATATTTAATATTCATATTGATACTTTTTAGAGAGAGAAATTTCAATCTCATTGAATTTAAGAAGATCATTTTTTTAGTCACTTATATCACATAGAATTCTCTTATTTATGGTTAAAACTGTTAGCTTGTTGAATTTACAATCAGTTAGAGGAGAAGTTTGTATTAGAAGCTTGGTTTTCGCTTTAACTTTTCTAAATGCTGACTCTGTAGTTGCTATCAAACTCTTATTTCAGTCTTTCTAATAGCATATTTGGGATCTTCATTTTGTGCATGAGCTCGTCATATTTTGCTACATCCTTGCTTCCCGAGAAAGAAGAGGTAACCTCATTTTCATTGGTTGTTGTTGAGGGACTGTTGTTCGATACTTACTAAATGAAGAAATTGATAACACAATTAATACAATAACATAATTTAGTTTTTAAATTGATGGGGAGATTAACTATTTGAGTGAGCATCACTTCAAAAGGCATTTGGAGTAAAGCCTCCTCGTTCTCTTTTAAGATTATCAAAGAGGTCTTGAACACTGATTTCCATCCATTCTAAGAATCGCATTTAACAATACTCTCGATTTTCTTACAATAATGAAGTACTGTTTAAATAATTTGCATAATAAACTTTATTGTTTCATAATTTTATGATTTTTGTAATAGTCCCAGAATCTTTGAAGAACCTCACAGTTATCTCCATTATACTATAGTTGTAGAACACTTGTGAAAAGAGTAATGAAGTAGGCAGAGCTGAAGTAACTGGAGTTAATTGTCTCATCCTATAAAGCATTCATTACTAAGACCACTTGTTTATCTTACCTTGAAGTGAGTGTGGATGTCAGAAAGAACGATGCTTATTAGTCTGTCTAGTTGATAGAAGTTCAGTTTCAACATCGGTAGCTCTTAGTTGAATAAGTTTCCCATTTAGAACTTATCAATAACTTCCTTCATCACTGCATACGCCAGGTGCTCACTATTTCCCATTGTTAAGTATAAGAAACCAGCAATAAAGTTCATTCCTTGACAGTAGTCCAGAGCTGGATTAGTAATAGCGTATGCCTTCAAAATGTTGTTAAGTGTTTGTGCTGGCAGCATTTCTCTTAGATTGTTGAATGACCTGTGCACGTCTACCTCGATGGCATCGCTTACTGTTTTAGGTAATCGAGAGCCAATCTAACTTAGATTTAAGTTTAAGCTCATTTTAATTTACAATAAGATTCTTCTGATACTCATTTTATACCTAGGGTTCATCGATCTTTAGAATCTTAAGCCAGAGAGCTTTTCGCTTTCTCTTAATATTTTACTGGCTTGATCTTAGCAATGCTTGTTCTAATATCTCGTCTTTCAAGAGTTCATGTATGTCTTTGTTTAGCAGCAATATAGGAATTGAATTTTAAAAGTTAATTATGCTTTATTATATACCTAGTAGACCTTAGTCGTTATCAATGAATCTGATTGTGATGCCTAGGATTTGAGTTTTCTCATTGAATCCGAAAGCCTTCAGTCTATTACCACGACGAGATAAGCTCCAAATCAGCAACTCCTTTTCAGTGAACATAATAAATAAACGATCAAATTAAAGGGATTTTTTCAACATATTGGCTGTCTTTCTCTAGTTAGACTGAAGTTCTGTTAGTAGAAGGTGTATACGAGACTGCTCTAGTTAGAACTACTCACAGAAGCTTATGAGTAGCTCATTTGCTTATTCGTATGAAAGACCAAAGTTGATTGACGATTGAACGTATCTACTAAGCTCATTAAAGATTAGGTTCTGATTTGACTTGAGTTCTTGTTACTTGTCTGGCTTCTCTTTGCTTGTGATGAGACCTTTTAAAGAGCTAAAACCTTTCTTGAAGAACCCTTTCTCTTTTTGACCTTCCTGATTTCCTCCATTTGAGTGATAATAAGCACAATTCATTCAATATATTTTGAGTTAGTCTTTCTCCTACGAGAAGCATCCTCAGATTTCATTGTGATAATGTCTTGGATGCATTCTCTCCAAGCTCTCTTATCTTGCCAGATATCATGATCTTCCAACAATGCTGCTAAGTATTATTTTCTCTTGTTCACCAAGCAGTACATATCATAAATATGGATTTATATGAATGAGATATTTTATGAGCTTTCTATGATGGTGTAGAGCAGTCTGAAGTCTTGAGCCTGTTCATGGACAAACACTATAGAATGCTTTAGTTAAGTTTTAATAACTTACAGGTAAGGACAAACTTGAGGATGTCAGCCAGGATCCTGAGTGATTCATGATTAGAGATCATCTTGGGAGAGTTTATCTCGTTCAGAACTTCTGTCAGCACACCTCGCATCTGCTTGTTCTAGAGTAAGTGGATAAGGTTCCCCTTCTCTTCTAATGTTATCGGCTTATTCCCCTATACTAAACTTGGGATAATTTTGAGACTTGATTTAAAGATTAAGTAAAAATATTTAGCTGAACAAGTAGCTCTTAAACCCTCAGCCTGTCCTGTTCAATTTAGTCAGTGCTTAAAAATTCATAGCCATCCTCTGTGTTCAAATACTGGTTCTATTGTTGCTGTTGTTGGGACTTCTTTTTCTCCTCTCTTTGACCGTTTCTGGGAGTACTAATCAGGAATCCCCCTGAAGCCATTCCTATACTATTTCCCACGAAGCTGCTTCCTCCACTTGAGCTAATTCCACTAGACCTGTGACTGTCAATCTAAGTGTCACTTATATCTGAGGATGATCTATTAGAGAGAAGGTGCTAGCCAGAGTTTCCAAGGTTCTACTACAACGAACTAAGACTGAGGTTGAACTAGCCAGCATAGCTTTCCTTCACTAACTCCGACCTATTCCTATTAACATAAATACTACTTAGATTTAGTCTATTCTCATAGACTTGGAACTCTTCTTAAACAATTATCGATATATTATAGTTACTCTTCTTTTTGGATGAATGGGTTTGAGGATTTGTGTAGCTCAACAAATATCTTGAGATCAGTTTGACTGTTGACTGCACTAACTGCCTGTCGCATCTCCTCTCCTCTGTCTCTTAACCCCTGTCCCAATTGCTCACAAGAAGTTGCCATTTTATCTAACTTCATTTTCACGAAGTTAATTTAGTACTCTTTACACCAAAATATTCTTATCCTCTATAAACTCATCTGGATTCTTGTATGCGATTGAGACCGGGTTTATAGTGAGAATCGAACTTAGAAAG